>LBNU01024955.1:1474-15498 GCA_014162995.1 Artemisia annua | reverse complement strand
TAATAATAAGTCTCGGTTTTACCCATTTTCCCAAAATAACGTTGAAATAAAAAGGGTTTTGAAATATATATTAGTTAGTAAAAGAGTTTGAAGATTATAAAGAATTTTACAAAATTTCGGCATGACCTGCCCGTTTATAGAACATTTCCCGAGTCAACGACTCTTTATATTTAAACAACATTTAACATTTTATAAATAATAATATGATTGGATATATCATTTACGTAGTCCATTAGTTGTTTAGGTTTATCGACCATTTGGTATTGTTCGGGTTTCAGGTACGTTAAGATCTTTAAGGGCCTAACGTACCCTACCGTCTCGTGTACTAAAGGGTCCATAAGTCCAAATAACCATAGCCGCAAATCCAATACGTCCAATTCAAGCTCACATATAACATCACAATATAATAACATGGAAACCAAGTCCAATGTCCAAATCCTCTCAACTATGTCAAATGTATTTTAGGTTATTAGTTTTATTATCCCTTTTATTTATTTACCGTTTAACTAAATAAAACTAATAATAATAATAATAGTAATAATTCCCGAGACTAGTAGCCAAATCCCGAAAATAAACTCGACAAACAACAACAACTACTCTAAAAGTCAACCCAAGTCAAATGAAATAATCCGAAACCAAACCAAAATCCATACCGAGCTTCAATACTACTCGGCTAACCAATATCCAAATCCGAATCCTAACCTATTCGACCAAAACATAATCCAAAACCAAATCCAATCCCATATAACCTTCGGCTTAAACCAAACTCATCCAAATCCAAATCAAATCCATCCAAACACCTCAACAATAACAACAACAACAATAATATTCATCACCTCCCACCACCACCCGAGCCTCGGTGGTGGTGGTGGCCGGCTATCGAGCCACAAACAAAACCAAACGGACCCAAAATACTATCACAAACATCAAATATATACTCCCTCTAGTCCCAATTCGACAACAACAACAAGAAATAACCAAACCCTCACCGAGTCACGAGTTGACTCGGTGAGTTCGTACCGAGTCGCGGCCAAAACGGATCAAAAAGGAATCCACACAAGTTTTTATCATTTAAACATTTATAAAAACATTTTTATAAAAAGATTTAATAAATAAATTCGGATTTATAAAAAAAATAAAATTAGGGTTTTGAATAAAATCGAAAATAACAAAAAGGGTGGCGAGTGGTGGTGCTATTACCGTCGGTAGAAGGTGTAGGGAGGTGGTGGTGGTCTCGGTGGTGGACGGTGGTCACGGGGGTGGCGCGTGGGACGCGTACGGGGTGTTTGGGTGTAAACGGAGTGCGGGGATGAGTCGGGGACGTCCCGATCTACAAGGTGAAGTAGATGGTGTAAGTGGGGATGGCCGGAGAATTTTCCGGTGGCCGGAATTTTATGGATTCCGGTGGGGGTGTGGGGTGTCGCCGGCGAAGAGAAGAGAGAGGGAGAGAGAGTGTGTGTGTGTTTTATGAGGAGAGAAATGAAATAAATAATAATAAGGGGGTATTTATATTTAGAAGTATAGGGTAGTTTTATTATTATTAAAAGTGTAGGGTATGAAATGAAAATAAAATCAAGGGGCCAATCTTGCCAATGTACTGTTCACGAAATAATTTTTCCAATAAAATCAAGCATAAACTTCAGAGTTTTTCTCAAACTCAAAATAAATCAAATAATTTGGCAAATGCAATACAATTCGAGTTTTCTAGGTTGTGCTGAGTCAATCAAGGAATAGATTGTCGTTTCCAAATATATCTCACGCTTCTCAAGCCCAATTTAACATGCATTAAAATTTTAAAAGTATCTCAGGTACGAAAATAGAAGTTTGGCTAGAAATGGGTTTTAGGAAAAGTACCAGGTGTTACAAATTCAATCGTCACGACATTTCATTTATGCAAAAGTTTGATTGTTTGAGATCACTTGTTTTAGTTAATCAAGGATTGCACTAAAATAGGGGAGGATTGTTGGATATTTTAGTGTAATCGGATTAACTTGTTTGACCAATTTGGTCATAATAAGATATCATTTAGGCTTGGAGGTGCGGAGTGCACGCCTATTTGAATTTATTATGATCTTAAGGGCGAAACCCTTAAGGGACGAGGGTTCAAGGGGCGGCAGCCCCTGGCAGGGTCGAAGTTGTTATGGTAAAAGTTCCTTCAGAAAATTAAATTTTCAGAAATTAAGGGACTAATTTTGACAACTTTGAAACCCTTGAAAAAATTGCATAAAAAAGCCCTAATCCCTGATTTATGAAGATACGGTTTTATTTTGGTCATGAGTTTTCTCTGGTTCATCAATCTCAAACACAAGCATATAAAACGTTCTCAATCTCTGAATTGTATCCGATTGAATAATTCGGGGGAGCCACCGAATCGAATTGATTCGATCTGAAAGTGTTCACACGCCTTTCAGAGATTCAAACATATCATGTTGAGTTCGTTATTGTTTATCCCCTACAAACCATTCCATATTCATCACCCTTGTGCTTTTATATAGGGCTGAGCACCGCATGTTCAAAACCGAACCGGACCGACGAAACCGACCGAACCGACAAAAACCGAACCGGACCGACGGCCCATCGGTTCGGTTTCGGTTTCAGGTTTTATATTATTTTGGTTTCGGGTCGGTTCGGCCCAAAACCGACAAAAACATACCAAAATACACTTAGACCGACGAAACCGAACCGACCCGACGAAAACCGAACCGACCCGACGGCCCGTCGGTTCGATTTCGGTTTCGGTTTTTCATGAATTTCGGTCCTCGGTTTTTTTGATTCGGGTCGGTTCGGGTCGGTTCCGACCCGATGCTCAGCCCTACTTTCATAGTAGTTATCTTGAAAACTTCCTAGAGCAAGGGTGTGCAATTCTGAAATATTACCCAATTGAGGAGGGATAATTCCACCAAAATTGGAACTCGAGAGGTTAAGATACCTCAAGTTTCCAAGAGAACCAATGAATTCAGGAACTTGGATCCACCCAAAATCATTGCAGCTCAAATCCAAATGCTTGAGTTGCTTCAGGTCCAACAAGGACGGACTTAAATCCCCTTTCAACTTTTGCTTTGAGGCTTCTTCATGTACAAACTGACAATGACCTTCAAGTGCACGAAGATGAATGTGATGAACATGGCCAGTCATATTATCACAAACAATCCCCGCCCATTTGCAGCAATCATTCTTCTCATCAACCCAAGAAGAAAGTCGGTCGCTTTCATCAATGAGACGGTGTTTAAACCGGAGAAGTGCTTGCCTCTCTTCTTTGATGCATAACACATCATCAAAGTTTTGAATAGATAAGCATGAATGAAACAAGAGCACAACAAAAAGTATGCACAAGTGCAAAAAGATGAAAAATGAGAAAATGAAAAAGCACTCATGTTTGGTTGATCATAAAGAGAATAACACACACTCGTTTTTTAGTTTACAATAACGCAAGGTGTGCAGGAGTTCAATTTAAAAACTCAAATTTTTTTGAGTGACGGGTTGCTTTCAGTTCCGCGTAACGACTGGGTTCAAATTTGGAAAATAAGTAGCATGGTCCCTAACTTAACTTTCGTGACAATTTACAAACTAATTTATGTGGACACAACTCAACTAGGATAGTTTTGTGAACAAATGAGTAACATCATTGGCCGGAGATAATTTTATTCCAATAGAAAATGACGAGTCCAAGTAAACTAAAAAAACAAAATTTCATTAACTTGTAGAATAAGTTGAAAATCAAGTTATGTGGTTTAAATGAAATCAGTGCATCCCCAATATCCTTAACAGGTAATAAAATAAAATAAAATAAAATAATAATAATAAAAAAATAAAATCAGTGCGTCAATAATGCATTACACTTATTGTCAAGTCAAGGTCAATCATCCACACAGTATTTATGGATAGTCTTCACCAGATTACATTTCATGAACAGAAAGCTTAGGAGTTGTTGAAATTGATATGGGAAAGTAGTAGTAATGGTAAGGGTAATATTTGTTATAGGGCGAGTACTAGTACTAGCAGGTGTGTTGGTGTTTAAGTTGAATGTGGTGGATGGTAAGTAGTTTGAAAAAGCAATGGATGTTAAATCAACTTATTCGTGTTTGATGAGGCGATATCAATTGATTCACCCATTTATGAAAAACCAGTTCTGTGTCCTGGTTCTGGCTCAACTAGACAGTTTGGTTTCCAGAACAATGATCTTTTTTAGAGAAAAATGAGAACGAATTAACAAATGACACTAGGGTTGTTTATATGAGCAACAAGCTAATTGATATTACATGTTTCAAAATCAGTTCTGGTTTTTGTAACAAGTATCTTAACATTAAAATTCTGATTCCAATTTTTTAAATGCAACGACCAAATACCCAAGTTGTTAAACAGAAGAAATAGAACCAATCACCCAAACCGATACTAGATACCAAAGTTTCAAACAAACACCCAAACCTTAACTAGATACCATAGATGCAGTTAGTGAAGCAAAATCACAAAGTTTCAATCCTAAAACCTTTCTTGTACTTTCTTTTGTTTAAGGAGCTGAAAGAATGGCATAAACAGACAGACCATCACAACAAGAAAAATCCTAAATGACATTTCCGAAAACCACAAGGCCAACTGCTCAAGCATTCAAATCTTTCAACAAAACATATCTTCCGAAACTGGCTATGATCTTTGACTGCAATATACATCAAGACAGCAAACAAGATCTTCTAAAGCTACGACTGAGGACAAGATCATGAGCTTTGGATTGGTTTTTTCTTGACAACACCCTCGAGCACACCATTAGCCAACACGTGCTCCAAGGTTGAAGGGTCAACATCACCGCCTAACTGGAAGGAGACCGAGAAATCACCAGCCGGACCAAGATTTTGTGTGTGCATCTCAAACACCATGCCGTGGGCATGAACCTTTTTCTCCCCTGTGTGTGTTACTCCTTGGATTGTGATGGTCCCATCAGACTGAATATCACATTTGAATGCTGCAGCACACAAAAAATAAAATCAAAAATTAACATCTATGAGCCGATTGATATATATTTTGAGCTTCAAATTCATAGAAAATTATGTAAAGTCACAGTTTTGAGTATTCAACAAAATTTAATTTTACTCCAATGCTTATTTTGGGCAGATAATGGGTAAGCAACCATATACACTTAAAAAATTGCTGTACGAGTTTAGATTAACAAATCTGAATTAATCTACACTTTAACTTTAAGTCAACTTAATTATAGTCTTTTAGTACACTGGCGGTGGGTTCAAACCTCGTGGATTAGTCGGCCAAAAGGTAGGAAACCATGGTTACCCAAAAAAAAAGTCTTCTAGTACACACATCCAAATACCTAAATATTGGGGCTATTTATTATTCCTCGACATGGTCGTCATTTGATTGTAGTTATTAGGTCAGCTAAAATGTTTCTTTCATACTCAGGGTTCTATTATGCATCCTTCCCGGGGATAGCTTATGGCTTATGATGGTAAGAGCTGTTGTTTGGAGTAGCTTACGATGCCTTCAAAATAAGCCCATAAGCAGCTTATCAAACCCCGTCCCTTTTTCCCAAGCTGATAAGCTTATCGAAACACTAAAATGAGCTTACTTTGGCAACATAAGCTAATAACTCTAAAAATAAGCTAATAACATATATGTTTAGTGTAAAAAGGTGATGTGAAAACCAAAAATCGTTAAACCCCGTCAANAGAACATCTAGAAGAGCTGATAATAGTGTGGTACTTACTCTCGTCCTTCTTAACACCTGGGAGAGCAACACGAAACAGAAAACCGTCGTCAGATTCTGAAATGTCAATTGACCCGATAAGCGGTCCTATAGTTTTTGCAGCACTCCCGGATACCGCTACTCCATGTTTGGCGACAGCTAAAACGGCTTGCAATTCTTTCTCAGTGGTTTGAGGCAGAAAGATCATAGCTGGCTGATTCTTTAGAGAGAAGTTGACATCATTCTGTTGTGCCATATCAGAATCAAAATGATTTGGAGGTGGGCCTGAGTACGGGACACAGTTGATAGGAGTTACAGCAATCGCAGGTTGATCGTCCCAATTCGCATGAGATCTGAAATTCACAATAGCAACCAGGTTAGAATGGGTCAAACAGCAGAAAATCATCCAAAATGTATGCAAATGCATAGAAAAGTCTATATCACTTTATGATTAAAAGTTTAGATTACTATAATATCAATTGGTTCAGATTAATCATATTTAACACTATCATTTAAAAAACTGAATAAAGAAGTGAGTGTGTCAGCCCAACTCGACACAAACCTCTTTCTTCTCATGCTTAGCATTTACCAACTCTGTCACATTACCCAACCTACCCATAACTGATATTCAAAAACCACTACTGCAAACTAGTAACTAAATGATCCCTTACAAGACTTTAAGTTTTTATTACGCATTGCAGATTTAGACACCCTTCTGGACGTAATTCTCAAACCAGTGGTTCAAGAAACTCAGTTAGTATAGAAGTTTTACAAAAACACAAGTGTTGTGCTATATAAAAAACTCATATTGCAATAACACATACTCAATGAACATCCATAAAATTTAATCATAATACTAATGTGAAGTGACTTGAGACTCGTGAATACGAAGTTGTTTAGTTAAGAAAATAGAATAGTCATGAAGAAGGTTTATGGACTTCTCCCCTCATATCAGTCCTCAGAACCAAACTAAACCCACAAAACTAGAATCACAAACAAAATATAATTCAGACGTAGGGTCCTGGGACACTCTCGCATAAGGGTCGGATGTGGGTTGATTCAGACACGGTGAAGTGCGAGCTTGAGATAATTTCAGGTACCACCAAAAAAAAAAAAAAAAAAAAAAAAAAAAAAAAAAAAAAAAAAAAAAAAAAATGTGTCCAGCACTTAAGCGTTTATATATAGCATTATACAAAATGTGTAACATATATATCTGGCTTCCCTGTTGTGAGCTTGTGATTGTGTTTATATTTCCTTTTGTGCAATAGACTCTAAAAGTGAAGGAATGGAAACAGGGTAGATGTGGAATGGGGAAACCAAGGAGAGTGCAGCTATGGGAGGTGAATATATGTTCCATTACCATCAGTATATCTAATGAACTCCAAATACACATCTTGTCACACAGACGCACAACATACATAGACAAAGAGAGACAAAAAAAAAACAGGAACAGGGATCGTGACACTTAATAATACAAAATTACAAACCACATCTTTAAAACAAAAACAAAACACCTAAAAGACTCTTTAAAAAGCAAAGATATGGTAACAGATAAGAAGAATTATGAAGGAATGAATAAATGAAAAAGATTACCTCTTTTGAGATCAAGAGAGTCGAGAGAGATGATACCACAGGTGTCACCTCGTTCGCCAATTAAATGGCAAGTCTCGAGAAGGAAAATTACCAAGGCTCGATAAAGATGTAAAAACTGAGGAAACAAGTGGTCTTTATATACGCGTAAGAAAGAGCCGAACTTTAGTTGCTAGACGATGTGGGACAACAAAAATGATACTAATAAATAGGCCTATATAGATATTTTAAGAAACTCATTACCATGGTACTTCTAATCACAGAGATTGGGTCACATAGGGGCATTCATATCAAACCCACAGTCGGATTCCGTATTAGCTGAACACGAAAGATGATAATAGTACAAAAGTGAAATTGAACTTGAGATCTTAGATCTCTGTTTGGAGTTTAAACGAAGCTAAGAAACGGTAATGCAACACCAATTCTTCTTATTTAACTCTATATGAACCTCTTTGCATTGGTTGGATTCCTAAAACTAAGACGATCTAATTATTCCTAAAACTAAGACGATCTAAATAATAATTATATGTCCCTCTACCCAAACAAACACTAGCAAGAACATAATAGTAGCAAAGACAGCTCCAAATTCTCAGGCTTGCTCAAGAAAATGCCACATTTGGATGGACATTAAGGATTTTCATGCTACATATAACCATAAGTTACCTTACAAGAACCCAAATACTCAATGCATTAATACCCAAATGGTTCAATGTCACTCAAAGAGCAAGTAAATCATGTCAACAACATAATTCCTTTAAAAAAAACCCACAATAAACGGTATCCAAATATCAAATGAAAGACAATGAAACATTTTAACACAAATAAAAGGAAAAGTCCTCCCAATTAAAGATTCAAAAATCATAACATCGAGATTATGCAAGCAACTTTGGTTTCAGTTATATCAAGTAGAGGTGCAAAAAACGGGCGGGCCGGGCGGGCACTGGCAACGGTTCAAACGGGCTACGGGCTAAACGGGCACGGGCGCGGGCTAAACGGGCACAGGCCAAACGGGCGCATGGTATACGAATCACTTTAGAAAAGACCCAAAACGACGAAAATAAATTCCTCAAACGTAACACCTCATTTATATTTAAAAAAATTAGATATATTATATGTATAAGTTTTTTTTTTAAAACAATTGTAATGTTCTTTAATTGAGAGAAAATACGTGTCCGTTTGCGCCCATTTCAAAAAAAGGAGGGGGCTAAATGTGCCCGAATCTTTTAAAAATTTGTCCAAATTAGCCCATTTGTTTGATTTTGGGCACAAATTGCCACCTCTAATATCAAAGGCCAAAGTTTTTTTTTCCCAGACTAGGAACAAGCACAAGATACTCTAGAATAAATGAATTGAACACCAATAAGAAAAGCTGTATCTTTTCACTAAATCTAATTAATATATGGCAACAGAAAATGAGAAATAAAAGGATTTCTAAGATACAAGTGTATGTGCATGCGTACATTTAGGTGAGGCTAGGTAAAGGTATTATAAGCAATGGCCATGAAAGGAGCGAGCAACGTCATCAATGAAGGTTTCCAGTTTGTTATGTAAAAGTAATAGCAAAATGTCACACCTCATAACACTGCTTAACAAAATATTCAAAATGAAACTGTTAGGATCATAGTTTTCAACTATTCAGTCAAGTCTCGGTCATTTCAGTCAATGTAGTAGGTTGCTAGAATTATCATAATTAGCTACGTTATTTAGTTACTCGTATGGTTTATGTTTAAGTTTAATAAGATGTCCAATGGGCCTTGAAAGCCCACGACTTAGATGATAGGGAAGGAAGGGAGTGTTGCCCTATCCCTCTCCTATAAATAGGACCTCATGTATCTCATTACATTTGTTGGTTAATTTCATATCTTAAGAAAACTCTTGCTCTTTCATCTTTCATATTGTTATTAATCAACCAAGTCTAATTCTCATCTCATTTCTCTTATAAGATTACTTGTGGTTACTAAAATGGTGACCTAACAGAAACACCTAAAAAAGTTCTTAGCATTGCCATCAATTTTCCTCCGTCCTCTATTTTGTAGATACTAGATTCATTTCTATTTGTACCAAGTAGATTTGACCCAAATCACATCACCAATCCATCAATCCTCAAATCCTATACACACTCACAAAACGAATAGTTTGAATGATAAAACAAACTAAACCTCAAAATTGTAAGAGGACTTTTTTGGAATACTAAATCGGTTGTTCTTAAATCTAAACAAAATCTCGGTTTCTCATTCTCTCTTAAGTGATAGTAGTTAAACTAAAATCTTCTTATAAATCTAATTAAAAAAGTGTACTTATGTTTGGAGAAAAAAGTAAGATCCCCATACCAAAAAGGACTATTTACTACTTATAAGGCTAGAACCAAAAGTGGACCGCATTCTCAACTATCTCTTCCTTCTTCAAGCTCAAAAGTATCAACAGATTTCTACCGCCAATGTGTTCAAGTCTCGACTATTTTATTTTATTTTTTGAAAAAACACATAGTTTAGATTTTAAAAACAAAGGTTTTTCGAATCACACACCAGTAGGATACAAACTAAAAAGCCCTAAACTTTTATTTTCTTTCTACATTTTTTAGTTCGCGCATAAAGATGAAAGACTTAAAAGTTGTACAACATATAAAAAACAAAGCTTGCACATCTTAACTTGCCAAAAAAATGGATTTTGATTTTATTATTTCATTCAAACAACACAAAATCCATTTTATACCAATAAATAAAATACTAGACTAAATTTTAATACACACATAAAGCATGAGGTATTTACAGAGGATCTAAACCCTAGACAAAAAATCTTTGAAAACAACAATATTAAAGAACCAATCTAATTATACAAATTGAAATTTCAATCTTAGCAACTAACCATAAACTTAAAAACAAGTACTAAAAATAACATATAGCAGATAACGAATCAATTAAAATATGAAATAAAGAAACATAACCACAGTGACCATTTATGTAATTTACTCATAAAAACACAAAATTGAAAAAAGGGGATGGAAGAAGATTACCCGTTAGGAGCAGCCATGAAGAGGGTTTTGACTCAACAAGTCAATGAGTGAAAAAAAGATGTTTTTTTTTTTTTTGGGTTTTCGAATTTATAAAATATGGAGAGTGTGGAGTGGAGTGAAGTGGTGATGAGAAGAGAGGTTTTTATAAATAAAGTCTGGGTTTTAAACATAAGATGTGTTGGTTTGTGTTTTGTTGCTAGGGTTCATTAATTTGTTTTTTGCTTTTTGTTCGTAAAATCGCAATGAAATTTTCTGTGGTTTCATTTTGGCACGTGAATTTTGTAAATGTAAGGAATTTTCATAAAATATTCTAATTTGCATATTTTGATTACGTGTCATATTATAAAAGATGTCACATGTCAAACTTTTAAGTATGACACGTTATCAACATATGCCGATTGAAAATTTTAATGAATTTCGTTACATTTAAACAATTTTTTTCGTGTCAAACTTTTAAGTATGACACGTTATCAACATATGCCGATTGAAAATTTTAATGAATTTCGTTACATTTAAACAATTTTTTTCAGAATTCAAGTACCAAATCAGTAGTATATTTGAAAAAGTTCATTGTTATTTACTAAAACTCTTTTTTTAGTGACTTGATGGTAGAATTTTTATATTTTTACATTTTTTTTTACTTTTTTTCTTTTAATTTTTTTTTTTTTATTATTATTATTATTTTTTTTTTTTAACTTTTAACGACAAAATTTGTAATAAGTTCGTATAATGCTTAAAAACTTATAGAAGTTTTCTTTATTCAGGTTATTTGTAGGGAACAAGTCTTTTGACTAGTTATACGCAGTCCAAAATTTGTAATAAGTTGTTTAAGTTAAGAAAATAGAAAAGTCATGAAGAAGGTTTATGGACTTCTCCCCTCATATCGGTCCTCAGAACCAAACTAAACCCACAAAGCTAGAATCACAAACAAAATATGATTCAGACGTAGGGTCCTGGGATACTCTCGCATAAGGGTCGGATGTGGGTTGCTTCAGACACAGTGAAGTGCGAGCTTGAGATAATTTCAGGTACCACAGGAAAAAAAAAAAAAAAAAAAAAAATTGTGTCCAGCACTTAAGTGTTTATATATAGCATTATACGAAATGTGTAACATATGTATCTGGCTTCCCTGTTGTGAGCTTGTGATTGTGTTTATATTTTTTGTGCAATAGACTCTAAAAGTGAAGGAATGGAAACAGGGTAGATGTGGAATGGGGACACCAAGGAGAGTGCAGCTATGGGAGGTGAATATATGCTCCATTACCATCAGTATATCTAATGAACTCCAAATACACATCTTGTCACACAGACGCACAACATACATAGACAAAGAGAGAGACAAAGAAAACAGGAACAGGGATCGTGACACTTAATAATACAAAATTACAAACCACGTCTTTAAAACAAAAACAAAACGCCTAAAAGACTCTTTAAAAAGCAAAGATATGGTAACTGATAAGAAGAATTATGAAGGAATTTTCATAAAATATTCTAATTTGCACATTTTGATTACGTGTCATATTATAAAAGATGTCACGTGTCAAACTTTTAAGTATGACACGTTATCAACATATGCCGATTGAAAATTTTAATGAATTTCGTTACATTTACACAATTTTTTACAGAATTCAAGTACCAAATTAGTATATTTGAAAAAGTTCATTGTTATTTAATTACCAAAACCCTTTTTTTAGTGACTTGGTGGTAGATTTTTTTTTTTTTCTTTTTAAGTTTTTTACCTTTTTAACTTTTAACGACAAAATTTGTAATAAGTTAGTACAATGCTTAGAAACTTATAGAAGTTTTATTTGTTCAAGTTATTTGTAGGGAACAAGTCTTTTGACTAGTTATATGCGGTCCAACACTGGTATCTTATGACAGTATCCAACCCTTCACTGACCACCCCAAGTTGAGTACATTGCTTGATCTAAAGATCAAGACTCAAGTGATATATCTTAGACCAGCCATAATGACAAGGTCATGCACTCTGTCACCCAACCAAAGGGACACGTCCCCGCATTACACCCACTCAGTCATGGTCGGGGTCATGGATAAAATATGTATAACTCGGTCGTTCAGACGACAGAGTCCTCCCCTTTGTTGTGTGTGAGTGTGTTTTATTAAATTGTTTTTATGGAGTATATTTGTGTTTCAGTGGGGTATGTTTTTTGTGTTGACCATGGTACAATAACTTGGTCATGAAGAAAGTTGTGTCGAGTTGTCATTGATGTGGCATTGGCGATACCGGTCATGTTACCTCACTATTACGCCTAACTTTAATGTCTAAAACAATTGAAACAAGATTTAGATCATAAAAACTTAAGATTTCTATAAATTTCAAGATTCATTGCACCAACTATGAGACTCATTAAATGAACAAATATTTGATACCATGGCCCAACGAAAGCTTTAAATATTGATTCTTAAGACTCCGGTTGTCCAACAAGATACTTTGTGATTGAAAACCAAATCGTTTCATGCGAGCCAAATACCCCCAAAAAGTTTACGACCTAATTAGTTTCCACGCTTTACGAGCATTCGTCCACATCCCTTCATTCTAATCGCTAAGGGAAGCACAAATTGTTTGTGAAATAACCAATAAAGGCCCCACCACCGATATAGCAGTTTCCATTTACCATCAGCACATTGACAATGTCGTAACAAGTGAGCGGTTGACTCTGGCACCAAGGGCACAACAATTCTTGTTGACTAATCGAAATGTGTCAACGAAGAAGAAACTTCTTAAATGGTGTGGCATTATGAAGAGCGAGCCATTAGAAGCATTGAACTTTTGAAAGAACATGTTTATACTAAACATAATGAGTCTATAGTAGTTGAGGCGAACTTGGAAGATGATTGAGATTATTTGCAGCTGCACAACTGATAAACCATCTTTTTTTGCCTAGAGTCCACAAAATGGAATCATATTTGACCACGTTTAGCGTAAAATGTGATAATGTGAATTGTAGATCTTGTAACACCTGGTACTTTTCCTAAAACCCATTTCTAGCCAAACTTCTATTTTCGTACCTGAGATACTTTTAAATTTTTAATGCATGTTAAATTGGGCTTGAGAAGCGTGAGATATATTTGGAAACGAGAATTTATTCCTTGATTCACTCAGCGCAACCTAGAAAACTCGAATTGTATTGCATTTGCCAAATTATTTGATTTATTTTGAGTTTGAGAAAAACTCTGAAGTTTATGCTTGATTTTATTAGAAAAATTATTTCGTGAACAATGGCGCAAGTTTCGTAAATTTTCGAGTCCGTTTGCTATGTCGTTTGAGCCCCGAACCGTTTTTACGAGAAGTTTAATACATTGGCAAGATTGGCCCCTTGAGTTATTTTCATTTCATACCCTACACTTTTAATAATAATAAAACTACCCTATACTCCTAAATATAAATACCCCCTTATTATTATTTATTTCATTTCTCTCCTCATAAAACACACACACACTCTCTCTCCCTCTTTCTTCTCTTCGCCGGCGACACCCCACCCCCCACCGGAATCCATAAAATTCCGGCCACCGGAAAATTTTCCGGCCATCCCCACTTACACCACCTACCTCACCTTGTAGATCGGGACGTCCCCGACTCATCCCCGCACTCCGTTTACACCCAAACACCCCGTACGCGTCTCACGCGCCACCCCCGTGACCACCGTCCACCACCGAGACCACCACCACCTCCCTACACCTTCTACCGACGGTAATAGCACCACCACTCGC
>LBNU01024953.1:9523-21373 GCA_014162995.1 Artemisia annua | reverse complement strand
TTGCATTCAAAAACTTTTTACCAAAAAAAAAACAAAAAATTGTTAGATTTCCTAAAATTGCCAATGGATATTTGTCCAATTAAAGGTTACGAAGTTTGTAAGGTTTCGGTCACTAATGAAAAATTTTATAAAGCAGCAGTACTTTTGTATTGTGGATGATATTAACGAGTGTTATATTTTGTTTGTAAAACTAGGTGATGTGAGATTAAGGGCATGTATGATCTTCAACAAAATCTCTACTTTTTCTCATAGGAGGGGAAAAGAATTGTTATGGTACCAGCCAAAGTCAAACCAAAATTACCAAAGCCCGATGTTAAGACTAAAATGAAGATGTTGAAGCCCGATGTCATTGTTGAAGTTGAAAATTTATTCTTGTTGAAATTGATACGACTAGTGTGGAAGTCTCAACCGAAGTACTGGACAAGACAAAGGATTCTATGGTTTTGAAATTTTTTAAAGCAAAGGTACAAATGTTTTTGATATTAATTAAGGGTTAATTTTAAAGATGATTATCAAAAATTCAATTAAGTTTTCAATGCCAAACAAAAAACTATTTTTACTGCAACTGAATACTTAGTGATCATTGAAAAGGAGTACACATCCCGATGTTTGAGGTCATATCATTAAAAGTGTGGTAGGCATGTTAAAGAAGATGAATCTTCTCGAGTTGATGTGAAGCGCAAATCTACCAAAGATAAGGTTCTTTGTAAGAAGATGTTTGAGGGGGATGAAGCTATTGATGGTGAAAACTCGATGGCGATTTCTTTTAAATGAGGATGAATGATGGGGAAAAGATTCGAGACCGAAATATGTGGAAGATATTTCTCTAAGGCGTAACTCTTTCTTCATCGTTACGTTGTTGAGCTCTCGAATAGGAGTTAAATGCTGGCTTTAAGTGGTTACGCCCCTGAAAGAAAAAACTTCCCTTTCTTTCTCTTCTTTTTTTTCCTTCGACGAATTTCAGCGAAGTTTTCATGTTTACACCGTAAAGGTGTCGAATGCAAATTTTCTATTTTTATTATTTGGAAAGTTTATATATTTTTATTATGCTATTTACTTTAGTATAACAAATTGGATTATTAATAAATTGTCTTTATGAGTTAAAGTGTTGTTTGTTTATTATGAGTCACTAAGTCTAAATCTGATCCGCACATCTAAATATCAATCTATCGTTTAAATTCTAAATTTGATTCTATCTTAATCTGAAGAAGTGGCTAAGAAATTTGAATCTGAGTCAAATAAAACTATTTAAAAGTGTTAAACTATCATTTTTTTTACAATTACATACTAAATTGCATTCACGCGAAAAATAGACTTTATTAAATGTAAAATAACAAATTTTATAATATAGTTCATTAAGAGTTACAAATATTAAAAAGAAAACATTCAAGCTCATGTTTGTTTGATAAAAATAAAGGTCTTTGAGTTTAGTTTAAATCTTTAAAAACAGCTAACTAAATGGGTCGGGTTATGGTTAAGATATATGAATCCGCTAACCCGAACCCTTCAATATGAACAAAACTGGAATTATCACATAATTATAGCCGTCTTTCAAATTTTTTATATAACAAAAAATATGTAATGATTCTATTTAAACATACTTGCAATAATTCAGTATAATGTTTTTGCCTCTAACTGCCTCCAAATGACTGGAAAAAAACAAACATTCAACACTAAATGCCTTTTACCGCGTCTTAATGACATGAAATAACAAACACACTTTTTGGCCTAAACCTCTTACTGCGTCTGATTGAGTCAGATTAAGAGGCTGTTCAAAAGCATTTTTATGTGGAAGGTTAACACGTAACAAAATAATTGACAAAAAAAATCTTTCGGCTCAGCTAGTACCCAAATTTCCTGATTCAATTTTAGCCTGATGCTGCAGCCACTGCTACTTCGATTGCATTAAAATTATTAGAGAATTGGAAAATACTTTTGAATTTAAATTTACATTATAATTGGCCTAAAAATTTGAGATAATACTAAATAAACTTAGTGATAAATATAAACACAATAAATTTTTTGAAAATGGATACTGAACAATACAACTTCAAAAGTTAATTCATGACTCTTAAGTTGCCCTAGCCTTTACATAGTTGGTTTTACAAAATGTTTTCAAACACACAAATCTAATACTCAAGCCTGCGAATTTGTCATTCACAACCTCGAATTTATTCTCATCTAAATATGTCTTCTTTAAACAAAAGATCAGCAACTAATGCAGAGATTGAAAACAACCATGCAACTTAGCCTAAGTATGTTACAAAGTGTTATTTGGCGTGTGAATCTTTGTAGTTTTATCAACCATTGATTTAATGATTCCTTTGCCATGCCAGGAACCATCATATTGAAGGTAAACAAACAATCATTTGAAAACGGGAACCAAGGAAATTTTCAGGTAATGGCTTGTTGTTACGTTAGATCTATCTTAGTTGTATCTAATGATGTGTGACGATTGACGAATGCACGCCTTGAATATATGATAGTTGCAATAATTACAGGTTATTAATTTATAGCATCTGATCATTATGATTTTGTGATCACGCACAAAACGTGTAGAAGTTAAAAGAGATAGTTATGCACAACTACCTTTATGCATGCCTGATGAGTTGTGGTATTACGAATGGGAAGCTTCAGATAAAAAAATGTGGAAAGAGGAAGTGGAAGGAAACGCTAGAAAAAAAGAGCATGCAGAGGCTGTTAGAGAACATTGGAAAGAGGTTGCTGCGATTAGAAGATCAGAAGAGCACGAGTATAGTGAAGCTGAATACGAGAGTGAAGATGACGATATTGAAATGTTCTCATATGATAGTTTGTAGTTAGCGTATTGTCACGAGTCTTTGTATAAATTACCTTTTTAGAGTGTTTATTGTTTTCTAATTAAGATTCTTATGAAGCAACAATGAATGTTTTTTTGTTAAAGATATTTACTTTCATTTGTTATGTGTTTAATATGACATGTGAACTTCAATAACAAATATTATACATCGCATGTTAGTGAATGTTAGTGTTAAATTTGGTGTTGAGGTTTTATGAAAAAACTACACATTCAATTTATTCAAGTTCGTTGTAAATAGGATTTTTCATGCAACATGTATTAATCAAAGACCGGTTATTTATGACCTTTGTTTATAACCTATAAAAAATGATGTATTGTTTGTTTATAGTAGTAGCGTTATTCTATCATCTCGCTCAAAGCATTGCGAGGACGCCGTGACAAATGAGCCGGCTCTATAATTATGTGTTTTGTCGATAATGATATTGGTTAAAACTTGGGGGAGGCATTTTATTATTTTTCTAGTGGATACAGTTATGTTGACTGGAAGCAAGTAGAGTACACATTGGGATTTTAAAGAGTAGCCCGGTGTTGTTTTGAGGAAGCCAATTTGTAAACTGAGCCAGACATATATCTGCTAAGCATTGTTCTTTTCATTATACACATGCAATAATAGTGCCTAAAAATGTTCCATCGTAACGCGCGGGTTGAAATCTTCGTTATATAACAAACGTAACAAATACAGATTAATTTTTTTTTCTAACTTTTCAACGATTTAATCTGAGAAAAATATTAATTAAATTTTACAAATAAATAAATTTAATTTGCTTATAAAAAGGGTGTTTCATATGTATAAAATTAAATAAAATTATTTAATTGTATTTCATTTTATATATCAATTTAAGTAATATATCAATTAAACCTTTAACCATGACAAGTCATCGCTAAAGGTTGAGGGGGAAAACATTTTCGAGCCAAAACTTCGGAGGTAAATTTAGTTTTGCCAAAAACTATATTATAAACCTTTAGCGACAGTTGTGTCGTTGCTAAAGCCATTTTCCATTTTTTAAAATTATTAAAAATAACATTTAATATTTTTAGCCACAAAAAAAAGTCATTGCTAAAAGTTTTAAATTTATTATTTATTTACAGTATTAAACAAAATATAATAAATAAATAAATAAATAAATAAGAATCTCACTTTTAGCAACGACCATTTTGTCACTAAATGTTTCAGTTTATTTGCGTTGAAAGTCAAAATCAAAGTTTGAAAAAGTTTTAACGATGAGTTTGTCGTCGCTAAAGGTGGTTTCTAAAATCAAACGTTGAAATCGATTAGTTGTCGTTTAGTGGGCTTTTAGTCACGACTTTCATTGTGGCTAAAAGTATTATGTGGCTAAAGGACCCGATGCTATGCTTTAACACAATGAAGAAATCGCTCCCAGGTTGTATTATAAATTACAGTTATGTCTTCACAACAAAACTACAATACAAATGTTCATTCACCGATCCGATAATATCAACATGATTTTATGAATTGTTGTTAAAGTTCGTATATTTTCAAACACCAAAAGAAAAATATGCAACTTGGTCGCACCAATCAACAACTTTGAGGTTAAAAACAACATATTAAATGGTTTACATTTAGAAATTAGAACAAGAATATGTTTTCAAGGCATAATCATTATTGGATTTACTAGAAAATGGAAAGTAAGATTGGACATAGGGACTTTAAGGGTAAAGAAAAGTAGTGATTAGTTGCAAATGGTTGAATTTAGGCATGTTTTGAGTTTTGACGTTTAAGTAGCGCGGCTTTTGCGGGAAACAGTTAAATAAATATGAAACAAATTCCACAACCATTCAAAAAGATCGATATAGATCTCATATTTGACATATATTCAATAAACCAATATTAGCCATTCATCTTTTATCAAAATTAATAAAAAACTATTTTCCACCATTTTTCTAAAACAAACATATCTTATAAAAGGTAAATCTTCAAGCTACGAAAAATAACCCATCGTTATGAGAATTAAATTATCTTTCCATAGAAATGCACGTCGATATANAAATTTCTGACGAGAAAAATCACATGTGATTTGAAAAAATCACATGTGATTTTTCCGAATCACATGTGATTTTTCCGAATCACATGTGATTCGGAAAGGCGGAAATTTTGAAAAAAAAAATTAGTAAAAACTCGAAAGTATATATAGAAGTGCATATCTAAAGAAAGATAATTTAATTCTCGTCGCGATGGTATGAACTTTTTCGCGTAACGATTAACGGTTTGCGAGATATTTAATTTTTTTTAAAAGGGTGAAAGTTTATTTATTTTGTTTTGATAAAAAATGAATGTACATGATTTGTTCATTAGATCTATGGTAAATATGCGATCTATATTGATCTCAACTCTACCTAATACAATGTAAATATTTATCTTCACTATTCACATCATTTTTTTAAAGCTCGGTCGAATGATATCTGCATTGGGCCTTCTGGATCATGGGTATATGTGGACTTTACTTTACAAGATGAACTATGGGTGTGCAGAATTCAGGTTTCATTCACAGAAATTGAAAATTGAAACCAAACTGAACCGAAAAACACGAATCGAATTTGTAACCAAACCGAAGTAAATATTTGATTCTCGGTTCGGATATGGTTATAGTACAATAAACCAAAAACCAAGTTCATATAAATATATTTAACTTTTATATATTTATGTAAAAGAATAGAATTTAAACTTTTTCATAGTATAAGTATAATATTTTTTAAGTTTAATTTTTTTTGATGAAAAAAAATATATAATTATATAAATAAATAAATAAAAATATGTAATTCGGTTTATTCGGTTTGGTTTTCGGTTATTTGGTTCGGTTTTCAGTTATTCGGTTTCGTAATCAAATTTGAATTCGGTTCGGTTCGGTTTTCAGTTTTACTCAGAAATTTTTTTAACCGAACTAACCGAACCGAATACACCGAACAACCAAATAACCGAACCGATGAACACCCCTAAGATGAACTCAACAAACTTAAAACTATGATTAATGACATTAACAAGTATTTTAGTTGCCCGCCTGTTGCGGCAAAATGATTCTCATTGGTGTAGAATAATATTCGTGCAATTTATTTATTTATTTATTTATTTATTTTTTATTATTATTATTTTTTACATATAATTTACGATTTTAAGTATAATAATGATATGCTCTCAACTACTATATCATGAAAAATACAAAGTACAAAGTCAAAGAAGATAAATTCTAAAAAGTAAACTTTTTAGTAATTAATAATAGGGAAAAATTTGTCACGTAAGTTTAAATACAAAGTAAAGATCATAAAAAGTTAAAAGGTTTAAATTATAAATATGAAATAAATGGTAAACTTTTTTATAATTAATATTAAAGGAAGATATTTAAAATGTAAACCCTTTAAATATAAAAACCTTAAGATTTAATAACATCGTAATATTTCAATTTCTAAATAGCTAATGGTACTATATACTCATAAAATTTGAAAAAAAATTATAAAAAATAAATAAAACAATTTTTTTTTTATATTTTTTTTTAACAACAATCCGTAAGACTATTGTTAATGGCAACTCTTCAACAAAAATGTAGTTTAAGAAAACAATTAATTGTTTGTTGTGCATTCATTTTTCAGAAATCGTATCCGCATTTTCTTGATTATATTCACATTTTTATGGATTTTTATATAACTATAGCCATTAATTTATACTTGTATAATATATATTAGTTATATCTTCCGTGTACGCACGAGAGTTTAGCATAAATCTTATTTAATGTATTTTGACATAAGTAACAATAAATCTAAAATTTATTTCTGCGCACATAAATTGTACAATATCTAATTTTAATAATACAATTGTCAAGAATTTAAGTTTCTATGTTGGCATAGTACATACTGTCTAGGTGTATACACAGTGTTGTTGAATAAGATTTTTCTATAACATTATGCAAAGTAATTTATACTCATATAGTTATAATATCGTGAACGCGCAGGGTTTTACATAAATTTTTTATTATGTATCAATATCAATTAATAATTTTTTTAGATTTTTGTTGGAAGAAAGATTTGAATATGTTTTATTGGCATGGTGCTGAAGTTTAATAGCAAGTAATAACTCTTGAAATAAATGTTTTTCCGGATATAATTATTTACACTTTAAAGAGGAATTACATGCGGCTTTGCTATATGTATAATCTCGTGTATTTATTTGTATCTCACAGTAACCCGTAGTGTTGTACCTTCACTTTAATATTTATAATCCCGTTAATAATAATTTTATCCGTATTTAATTTTTAAACTCATATGCGCGTGAACTAAACTTATAAAAATAAATAATATGATCGAGTTGTTATCAGGCATGGATAGTAAAAATTAATTTAATAGATAAAGGTAATAATATTTATATATAGCAACAACAGAGAGATTTAAGAAAATATATAAACTATATATGGGTATTCATTAAATTTATAAAGCTGTTAAAAGTTATGATAGTTATAAGTTTAATTAAGTTCGTATATATTTTTTAACATTTAACAATTAAAGTTTTATTAATCAGCTCCTTCTATTTTAGTTTCTACTTTTATAAAATCGGCACATGTGCTTTTACATGTTTTTTTCCTGAATGAAATTTAGATGGGTTTGATTAAATAGTTTCGATTTTGACTCTTTATTGTCCAGTGAAATGACTTCATTTCTCTTACGTGGCAAAATTGATTCCTTCTACAAGTATAACTGAAACCTCTTAAAAGATTCAATTTCACATTTTGTATGTGATCATATTATATAAGAGATGGATAGGGTTTCAGTGAAAAGAAAACTTAAAATAAAAAAACTGAGAAGTAACTATAACCACATATCTGGATGCATCGATTTAAATTAGATGCATCTATGTTGATATAGAGGCATCGCCTATCGTTTCGAAGATTTTTGAAGTGGAAAAGATGCAACGTAGCACTAGAACAACATTTGACATTTAGATGATGAAAAAAACATAAGATTCACCTAATTTAATGAAATACATAATATATTTATATGCATCTATTTTTGAGCTAGAATATACATTAGAATGGATATAAATAAATAAAGATGTATCTAATTTAAAGCGTTACATCTCAAATGTGTAATTATACTTACTTCTCATTTAATCCTAACTTTATAACAGATTATAGAGAGAATTGCAAAAATCGTCCTTAAAGTTTGGCCAAATTGCACGTTTCGTCCCGGAAGTTTGGAAAGTGCAAGGATCGTCCTTGTGGGAAACTTTTGGGGCAAAATTCGTCCCTGGCCTACATCAAATGACTAAAATACCCTTGTCTCTATATTATTTTTCAGTTTCTTATACAAATGGTCCCTGTGTTTCGCCATGTTTTACAAATTTAGTCCTAACTTTTTTTTTAATTTATTTATTTAACTATTAATATTAGTATTATTTTTTTTATACGTTTTCGTCCGTTTTTGTCTGTTTTTCTTATGTTTTTGTCCGTTTTTCTCACGTTTTTTTCGTTTTCATACGTTTTTGTCCGTTTTTCTTACGTTTTTGACCGTTCTTCCTACGTTTTTCTGTTTTAATACGTTTTTGTCCATTTTTTGACCGTTCTTCCTACGTTTTTCTGTTTTAATACGTTTTTGTCCATTTTCTTACGTTTTTGTCCGTTTTTGTTACGTTTTTTCCGTTTTCATACATTTTTGTCCATTTTCTTACATTTTTGTCCGTTTTTCTTGGTTTTTCTCACGTTTTTCCGTTTTAATATATTTTTGTCCGTTTTTCTTACGTTTTTGTCCGTTTTTCTCACGTTTCTTTTCGTTTTCATACGTTTTTGTCCGTTTTTGTCCGTTTTTCTTACGTTTTTTTCCGTTCTTCTTACGTTTTTTCCGTTTTCATACGTTCTTCTTCCGTTTTTCCACTTTTTCGTCCGTGTTTACACTATCCATCACCACCAAAAAAATTCCAAAAAAAAATTTCAAAAAAAATTTAGAAAAAAAATAAAAAAAAGGTTTTCGAAAAAAAATTTGAAAAAATGTTTTTGAATTTTAAAATTCCAAAAAACATATTTTTGAAAAAAATTTAAATAATTCGAAAATTTTTCTAAAAAAAATATATTTTTTTTAAATATTTTTTCTAAAAAATATTTATATTTACAAATATTTTCCTAAAAAAATTTTATTCGCAAAAAAATTTATTCGAATTTTTAAAAAAATATATTTTTTTAGATTTTTTTTTAATTTTTTCTAAAAAATTCCAAAAAAATATTTTTATTTTTCGAATATTTTAAGATTTTTTTTTCGATAAATATTTTTTGAATCTTTTTTCTCAAAATTGTTTTTCGAAAAAGAAGAATTAGTTGTAGATTTTTTTTTCAAAAAAAAAAATAGAAGAAAAAAGTATTTGAAAAAAAGGTTTCGAAAAGAATTTTATTTTTTAAAAGAAAAAATCTTTAGACTTCACCCAAAACGGAAAAAACGTAAGAAGAACGGAAAAAACATAAGTAAAACGGACAAAAACGTATGGAAACGAAAAAAACGGACAAAAACGTAAGAAAAACGAACAAAAATGTATTAAAACGGAAAAACGTCGAGAAAAACTAAGAAAAACGGAAAAAAAATGTAAGAAAAACGGACAAAAACGTACGAAAATAGAAAAAACGTAAGAAAAACGGACAAAAACGTATGAAAACGGAAAAGAACGTAAGAAGAACGGACAAAAACGTAAGAAAAACGGATAAAAACGTATGAAAACGAAAAAAACGTGAGAAAAACGGACAAAAATGTAAGAAAAATAGATAAAAATGGACGAAAACGTATAAAAAAAATAATACTGATATTAATAGTTATATAAATAAAAAAAAAGTTAGGACTAAATTTGTAAAACCTGGCGAAACACAAGGACCATTTGTGTAAGAAACTGATAAATAATATAGAGGCAAGGGTATTTTAGTCATTTGATGTAGGCCAGGGACGAATTTTGCCCCAAAAGTTTCCCACAGGGACGATCCTTGCACTTTTCAAACTTCCGGGACGAAACATGCAATTTGGCCAAACTTTAAGGACGATTTGTGCAATTCTCTCCAGATTATATTTTAACCACATTACAATAAGTTGTAATTAACAAAACTATTATCGTGGAAATATGATTTTATCATTTGTTCTTATTTCGCGCAGGATGCACCTCCTCCAACTAGGGCTGAGCAAACGGACCGGATGGACCGGACCGACCGACAAAACCGACCGGACCGACCACATTCGGTCCGGTCCTCGGTCTAAGCTTTTTGGCTAATTCGGTCCTCGGTCCGCTCGGTCCGGTCCGGTCCGGTCCGGACCGACCAAAAACCCGAAAAAACTTGCCAAATTGGACCGGACCGACCGAAGACCGACCGGACCGGACCGGACCGAGACCGGACCACATTCGGTCCGGTCTCGGTCTAAGGTTTTTCCGGTTCTCAGTCTTCGGTCCGGTCCGGTCTTGGTCGGTCCGGTCCGGTTGTTGGACCGTGATCACCCTTACCTCCAACCTATGATCACATATATTACTATAAAGTATAATTACCATGATAGCTAGGGGCAGATTTCCTATTGTCACAACCAATGGAAATTGGACACCCAATGGAAATTGGGCTAATGAACAATGCTAGCTACAGTACTAACGGTCGTTCGTTAACGGCCGTTATCTACTAACGGTCCTTCATGTAACAGGTCCGTTGCAAAGTCAGTCCTTCATGACTAACTTTGCGACGAAACGTTAACATAAGGACATTTTCTGTGACAAAACTAACAAAAAATTTATAAAACATGGCCCTTGGGGTTATCTTAGGCCCTGGCGCTTAGCGGTGGCTCGCATCGAAAATCAATAATTTTGTATTCAAATATCCCGCAACGAAGCGCGAGGCTCTCCACACGAAACCTTAAATAAAATGATTAGATAATAGTTCCTTTATCAATAATTCATGGAATCTTTGATGCACATGGGATTTTCATGTGTATAACAGATCTCGAAGTGGTAGATTAGTGCTATCCCTCTCATTCGCTATGCTTGACCATGACCACCAAACTATTTTGACTTATTAGCCAACAATCATATTTGAAAGAGTGATCATATATCTAACTAATTATATTGGGTATGTGATTGTACTCTTTTTTGTGTATCAGAAACCAATTTTAAGCATGTTACTAAAGATTGAAGATTAAAGAGTTTCAAATTAGTTCAAATGAGATTGGCTAAAGGTCGGAATCAGGACATTTGTAGAGGATAGTTTACGTCATGAAGTTTAGCGATAGTAAGATCTTTAAATACGACAATAAATAATGTGGTTAATAAGAGACAACCATAAATATCACTAGGCAACCAGACCCGTGCGTTGCACACGGGCTGTATCTAAGTGTTCATAACGTAATGTTCACTAATTTTCGTCATGTATTCATTGCGGGATCATGTCATTTCATTATTTGAATACACTTGCAAACATGAATAGTCATGAAAGCCCGTGCGATACACATGGGCTGTATAGAAGTTTTCAAAGTCTAATATCCGTCATTTATTTTCGTCATTTTATATTCAGGACGTATTTTTGTCATTATATATATAAGTTTTCATGGTAGCATACATTTTGTAAGCATGATACGTATTTAAAATAGTTTATTGACATGTAATCTTTTAAGATGTATTTTTTTTCTTTGCGTTTAGGCTCAAAAATCCTTAAAAGAGAGTTATACACCTCCTAAGCACCATCTTTATGTCCTATATTGTTACACACACAAAACACACGTTGAAAATTTACATAAAATAATACTAAATCAATACTGATTAATAAGTCAAGACGATTATGCTTACTTTACCACCATTATAAGTTGTAAGCCCAAATGATGCACCGTGGTGTGCGAGGAACGTGGTGTTTGTTGTGTGTGGATTTTTGACACATATATAGTTGCATAAAATATGTTGTAACTCATGGACGGGAAAGGGAAAAAGATTAACCACTAATTGGTGTGTGTTTAATTATGATTCATGATATTTTTGGTTTGTATTCGTTTGAGAGTTTAGAGATGCC
>LBNU01024952.1:24022-35187 GCA_014162995.1 Artemisia annua | reverse complement strand
TACCAAATCATGCTAGGAACATACTACAACAACCAACATCATCAAAATGGGTCAAAACACCAAAAACAAAGGTGGGTCATGGGTCAAACCCACGATTTGACCACAAATCCGAATCCAAATCACTTCTAATCGATACCAAACTTGTTTCTCTTATGTTTTTATTAACCAAAACGTATTAAAACATCAAAACCCACTTAGTTTTACCCAATCTTTACAAGAATTCGTGGGTTTGACTTGTAACAAAGTCAAACATTCAAGAAATACTTACCACTTTACCTTTTCTTCAAACCAAACAAGATTTCAACAACAAAAGTGATGAAAACAATAGTAAACCCCACGAATTTAAATGGGTTTTAGGGTTTTGGGTCGTTTTGATGTATAAAAATTATATAAGAATGATTGGAAATGGATGGGGATTATATTTTTGAGCTTGGATTATAAAAAAAATGAATGTGTGTGTGTGTTTGGTGTGTGGCCGGCGCAAGAAGAAGGAGAAGAAGAGGGTTAGGGTTTGTTTTGGGTGAAAATGATATAAGAGTGGATTATCTAGTTGTATGTTTGAGCAATTGGCAAAAATGGTCCCCTTAGTTATTAGTTTTAGAGTTTAGTTGAACTAGGGAGCCCAAAACTTTTATTTTTCTCAAACTTACCCCAAAACATATTTTTTAGTTTATAAGTCTAGCCGGTAGCCACCAAATTCATTTTTAAGTACACACCACGTGTTTTACAATAAATTCCCCAATATATTTCCAAAAGTTCTTTTAAATAATAGACCCAATTAAAAACATATTTTTACGACTCGGGTAAACTAAGTGAATTTTTATGTCAAAAGATTCTCAATCGTTACTTGTCCAAAAATACGTTTCATTAGGATTTCTAGTGCCAAAGTCAAATAGTGCCTAACGCGAAGTACTCAAATAGCCTAATTATTACTCCAAACGATAAACGTTTGATATATATATTCAACTTTCTAATCCAAATTCCTCAAAATCATTTTACTTCAATACTCGGGTTTATAAAAATAGTAATGCGGAAGTTTTTAAAAGTCACCCAAATTTACCAGTTGTTACACACCGTACAATTTCTAGGACATGTCATTAATAGTCAAGGTATTCATATAGACCCTGCAAAGATCGAGGCCGTTAAAGGTTGGACATCTCCTACAAGTCCCACGGAGATTCGACAATTTTTAGGTCTTGCGGGTTACTACCGACGGTTCATCGAAAGTTTTTCCAAGATCACAAAGCCTTTAACCAAGTTAACCCTGAAAAATGAGAAGTATACCTGGGGAGAGAAGGAAGAATTTGCCTTCCAACTATTAAAACAGAAGCTTTGTGAGGCACTAATATTAGCACTACCTGAAGGAAGTGAAGACTTCATAGTGTATTGTGACGCTTCGTATCACGGATTAGGAGCAGTATTGATGCAAAGAAGCAAGGTAATAGCTTATGCATCACGACAACTGAAGAAACATGAGGAAAACTACACAACTCATGACATGGAATTAGGAGCAGTAGTGTTTGCTCTTAAGTTATGGAGACACTACTTATACGGCACTAGGTGTACAGTGATTACTGACCACAAAAGTCTTTAACACATTCTAGACCAAAAGGAGTTAAACATGAGACAACGCCGTTGGTTAGAATTACTTAGCGATTATGACTGTGAAATCCGTTATCACCCAGGAAAGGCTAATGTAGTAGTAGACGCGTTGAGCCGGAAGGAACGATTGAAACCTCTCAGGGTTAAATCGTTAGGAATGACTATTTGTTCACCACTCCCAGCACAAATTCTTACCGCCCAAAGCGAAGCTCTTAAAGAGGAAAATAGACCAAAGGAAAGGATCTATGGTATGCCCGAAAACAATAATGGTTTCGTGAAAAGATCAAATGGAATGCTTTGTTTCAAGGAAAGAAACTGGATCCCACTCATTGGAGGTATTCGTGACCTCATCATGCATGAGTCTCACAAATCAAAATACTCCATACATCCAGGTTCCGACAAAATGTACCAGGATCTTAAGAAACTGTATTGGTGGCCGAACATGAAGGCTGACATCGCTGAATACGTCAGTAAATGTCTAACATGTTCGAGAGTAAAAGCAGAATATCAGAAACCGTCAGGACTACTTGTACAACCAGAACTCCCGATGTGTAAATGGGAACGTATTACAATGGACTTCATAACCAAGCTCCCGAAAACACCTACTGGTTACGACACGATATGGGTTATCGTTGATCGTCTTACAAAATCCGCTCATTTTCTACCAATTAAGGAAACCGATGAGATGAACACACTTGCTCAGATATATCTGAAGGAAATAGTGTCACGGCATGGAGTGCCAATTTCTATCATCTCAGATCGTGATAGTCGTTTCACGTCTCATTTTTGGGGATCTTTGCAAAAAGCTTTAGGAACGAAACTGGATATGAGCACAGCTTATCACCCACAAACCGATGGTCAAAGTGAAAGAACAATTCAAACCTTAGAAGATATGCTATGCGCTTGCGTCATAGACTTCGGAAAAGGTTGGGACAAACACTTACCGTTAGTTGAATTCTCATACAACAACAGTTATCATGCCAGTATCAAGGCAGCACCGTTCGAAGCACTTTATGGTCGAAAGTGCAGATCACCCATTTGTTGGGCAGAAGTTGGAGAAGTACAACTCACTGGACCGGATCTAGTTCATGAGACTACCGAAAAAAATTTTAAAATCAAACAGCGTTTACAAACCGCTAGAGACCGACAGAAAAGTTACGCCGACTTAAAGCGAAAACCCATGGATTTTCAGATCGGAGATAAAGTTATGTTAAAAGTATCACCTTGGAAAGGAATGATACGATTCGGAAAGGGGAAAGTTAAACCCCAGATACATCGGTCCATTCAAAATCCTATAAAGGATAGGATCCGTAGCATATAAGCTCGAACTACCGGAAGAGCTTAGTCGCGTTCACGACACCTTTCATGTGTCAAACCTTAAGAAGTGCCTATCCGATGAAACTCTTGTCATTCCATTGAAAGAGATACAACTTGATGACAAACTCCTTTTCACCGAGGAACCGGTAGAAATCATGGATAGGGAAATTAAACAACTTAAGCAAAACCGTATCCCGATTATAAAAGTTCGTTGGGACACCAAACGAGGACCGGAGTACACTTGGGAGCGCGAGGATCAGATTCGCGCCAAGTACCCACATCTCTTTTCATAGACACCCTTGACAACCATATTAAACTGAAATTCCGGGACGGAATTTACTGTAAGGGGTATGTACTGTAGCCTCTCGTAATTTCCCGTACGATTAGTAAATAAATAAACATGAAATAAAAGGTCTCGCGTTAAATTAAATGCTATTTTACGAGTGAATTTTTTTTTTATTATATATGACTTGTTACATAAATCACAACGGTAAATTGTGATTTATTCTTTTGCCTTGGAACGATGCTTGCACACAAACCTAGATAGTCTAATTATCGTGAATATATTTAAACGTTTATATTTTTATAATATACGTTTCGTTTATTTACCGTGTACTATTTATATATTTCCCGAGCCTATGAAAATTCCCGAGATCGCTCACTAATATTATTGGACCGTAACCCGACCCGTGAAACTTGCTAAGTGGGCCTACGTGACCCATTGGGCTACCTGAACCCAAACAGCAGCCAAACGGACTCCTTATGTTGTTTTCTTTTTCTTTTCTGTTGGGCCAAACGCAACCCAAGGCCCACCAGGCCTTAAAAGCCCAAACGCCACCCTTATTTTTCTTTTTCTTTCTTTTCCCAGTCGCGACACACCTCCAAAACACCCTTATTATTTTGCGATTTCGACATAGAACCTAGGAACATTTTTACATCACTTGATTTACAACCTAGCAAAGATTTAAGAATGACCAAGCTCGTTCATTATCTCACTCATTTGATCACTCAAATTTAACTAAAGTAAACTACTCAACTCACATGACCAAGATAAACAAAAACGTGTCAAACACCTTCTAGCCACCACCCAAGCTCACCTATGGCTTCTAAACTAACTCACATGAACAGTAGCATTGTCAGGAGTGAACAGAGATTGCATGAAACATTCCTTTGGTTGTTTACTTGCGATTGGATGACAAATAGGTGCCACACAATGGTCTTGAGCCAATACACAACTCTTGTGAACCTTTGTACTTATCTTCACTCTCCAAAAACACTCTATATAAGCTGCCATGCAAACTCAGGTTGAATGCACACACTTAAACGTACCAAATTTATAAATAAGTGAAGTATACAAGATATATTGGGACGAACCTTTGCCCAATCGTACGAGGTGTAGAAGTAATCCAAGGAGAACCTAGTTAGCTCGTCTAGTACCTTGCTGAGCCGTGTACCATTCTACATTGAACCTTGTACCTAGTTTGATCTAGACGAACATATTTACCCACCCTTTTGAGGTGAGGTGAGCTCATTCGAAATTATCACCATTTGTTATTTCTTTTCTTTGATTTTTGCACGTTTACTTTGCTCATTTTATTCGTAATATACAAACGTGACATATAACTTTTATTCGACATTCTATATGTTTAATATACTAATAATCAAGTGACATAAAGATTTGAAACTAAAAACAACATTTATATAATGTATTCGACACATTTATATGTTACCATGACCCATTCGTATAAATGAAAACACTTGGAATATTTTCTAAGTGATGGAACTATTTTGATATTGGTTTTGACCAAACGCTTTGACCTCGTTAAAACTTAATTCGACACATGACCCATACTTTTTATGACTTGACCTCATTAACACCTTGGTTAACAAACAGATGACATATTTCGTTCGACCATATAAGCTTGTATAAGCCATTTGCCCGACCCCTTTTTACGCGACCAAAACAGTTTTTATAAAACCATATAAGTTAACGTGGGCTTAATTAAAGCCCAATAAGCTTTTGTGATAAGCTGGTCCCATAAGCTATTTCATAATGTTTTCATACTCTAAAATTGAGCGCAAGTCCAGGCTCAAACCTTTCATAAGCCCATTGGATCAAAAATTGTTATTGGGCCTTGTAAGTAGCTCGTTAAGGCCCAATAAGCATGGAAAGCACTTTTTAAGTTAATAAGCAGTTGAAATAAGTTACTTTGAATACCCTGAGCTTATTTAGCATGTCAAAAAGCTAAGTTTTGAAGTTGGTGAAAATTGGACTAAATTTGCAAAACTTTTGTAACCGAGGACTAAAACTACCAAAGTTATACACTTTGGGTAGAAATTGTCAAAACTGATTTTTATGAGCTAGAAACTGTTAATATTGAAACATGGGAGTGAGAAATGTAAATGTAATACTTTTGGACTTAAAATGTAATAATATTTAACTTTGGACTAACGGTGTAAAACTTATATCGTTAGGGTTTAAAAGTATAAATTGGTAAAACTTGGAGGATTTTTCTGCAAATATTATTTTATAAAAATAATATTAATGTTTTATATATAAATACACATATTTAATATAAAACTTTTACAAATATACATTATATAATTCGTACTATAATTAAATTAACGACATAACGAGATATTATTTATTTCTTTTTTTTAACGATACGTTTATTCGTCTTTCTTTATAAGTTACAATTACAACTTATCGGCTATAAACTTTGATTTATTAAAAATGACTTTACATCGGTCATCGATCATTTTACTTACAAGTTATATGGATATATAACCTTGTTTTTATACTTTAAGTATTTAAACAAAAACGAGATTCGTTCGTAACTAAATGACTAGTATTCGCGATAAAACCGGACTTAGACTATCAACTGAAACTTGCATTATCTTTTAGGTTGTGTGTGAAGCCGTTGCCTAACATCGTTGAGTTTACGATACCACTACATCTACTGTACCACTAAGGTGAGTTCATAGCCCACTTTTTAACTGTTTTATGTGGGGAAAAACATGCTCAAAACCGAACACAAGTCTTTTATTGGTATTGATATACCGGCTGACCGTTATTATTGCTTAAGTAACTATTGCCAAAAGACTCTCGATCATGAACCTTAATCACTTGCAGGGTGAACGTAAATAACTGTGAATAGATCTATTAGGGACTGACAATCCCCGTTTGGTCGTTGGAGAAAACTACCATACGCACATTATTTTGCTGACATAGGTTACTGGCGAAAACCTATCTTGGGGGCATATTATTATGTTACGTCATATTATTAAATATGATTGGCTGTTAAATCGTTGTGTGTCATGAGCTTAATGCAATAACGGATTTGAATTATTTTCAACTTGTTTGATTGCATACATTTGCAATAAATGACTATATCTTGTGTTCAACTGTTTATTTTCAAACCTATGAATATCACTCAACTTTTGTTGACTTTTAGCATGTTTATCTCAGGAATTAAGCAAGAAGGACCATGAAGGCACGGAGTGGGCATGTAAACCGGCACGGACTTAAATAAATGTTTTTAATACATTCTAAATAAAACTTGTTGTTAAATTATGTAATATTTTAATGTCATGAATATTCGGTATTTTGAATAAAACTAAACTTTAATAAGTCCCTTGTGTCGTTTTCTATGATTGTGACAAAGATCCTTGAAGTAATACCCCGAAAGTCTTCCGCTGTCATTATTAAGTCTTCCGCTGTTATTGACAACTTTTGGGGGTGTTACATTTTTATACATGATTTTATACGCGTTTAACACACGTTTTTATACACGTTTTTATATGCAGTTTTACATGCGTTTTTATACGCGGTTTTACACGCGTTTTTATATACGTTTTTATACATAATTTTATACGTGGTTTTACACGCGGCGGTGGTGGTGGCGGTGGGTGTTGGTGGCGGTGGTGGGTGGTGGAGGTGGCGGTGGTTGTGGCGGCGATGGGTGGTGGCGGCAGCGGCGGTGGGTGGTGGCGGCGATGGTGGGTGGTGATGGGTGGATGGTGGTGGTGGTGGGGCGATGGGTGGCTGGTGTGGTGTGCGGTGTGGGTGTGGTGGTGGAGTGGCAGTGGGTGTTGGTGGGTGGGTGGTGGCGGTGGTGTGTGGTGCGTGGTAATCGATGCATAATATTTTAACTCAATGAGGACTTAACGATGCAAAATATTTTAACTTTAATGAGGACTAACGATGCAAATATTTTAACTCAATGAGTACTAACGATGCAACTATTTTAACTCTTGTTAGGAGATAACGGAAAATCATTTGCATCGTTAGTCCATAGTAACTGATATTACTAACTGAGGGATGTATTTGTGCCAACTTTACTAACGGTGGATGATTTTGTTCCAAAAAAAAGAAAAATGATGTAAAGCGGGCTTTTGGCAAACCATAAGGATGTATTTTGAACTTTTCTCAAAAAAAAAAGAAAAAAAGAAAAAAAAAATCATTTAGTTAGTAAAGAATGTAGTTTAGAGCAATGAGTGTAGTTACGAAGGACTGATGCCATTCATATGTGGCACGACGCCATTATGGCGCAACCACACGGACCCTCCCGCGCCAAAACGCGAGTGAAGCCACTGGCTTACGCCAAAGCTTGACTTTTCTCCCTGGGTTTGTGTTGTATTTTGTTTAGTGTTTAATATGTTTGTGTGAAGTGTGTGTTTTTGTAGTTGTGCAACATGCGTAGAGGAAGAAGTTGTATTTTTTTTTTCTTCCTCTCCTTTTTTCCTTTTTAATGTTGTTAATAATCAAATGTAAGTTTTAGTTCGTAAAATACAATTTAATATATTTAGCCACGTGTAGATTTGTGTATTTTTCACTTATATCAATTTTTATTTTTTGTAATTTTATTTACCATTTTTTGTTTTTTATTTATAGTTTTATTTATTTAGCGTGGGTTTCTTTGTGTTTAAGAGATAAAAGAAATGAAAAGAGGACATTCTGAAGTGACTTGACGTATCACTTTTTCTGAGATTTATAGCTAGAGTCACCGTAACTGATATTTTAATACTCTCTCCGTCCTAAAATATAAGTTATGTTTGACTTTTTGAATCAAACTTTGACATCAAATATTTTTATTTGTATTATATAATTCTTGTTGCAAATTACATAAATTGATTGAGTTTTAAATATAATTTTTATTTATGCAATTTGCATCAAGTATTGTATAATACAAATAAAAGTATCTAAGATCAAAATTAGATTCATAAAGTCAAACAAAGTTATATTTTGAGATAGAGGTAGCAAGATTTTTATAAAAACATATATAATTTAAAATGGTACCAATAATTTGAGACAAAAATGTACAGTAATACAGTATATAATTATTTTATACTAAAACAATTAATTCGGTAGGCACATGAGTAATTGATCTCTTTATCAAATACAACTTGTCTTCAAACCACAACTTGTCAGAACCGATTAAAAAAAAAGAAAGCCCGTCATTTAAAGTAACCTCCTCATTTCACATAACACAACCCCTTTAAACTCAACCCCTTCCCATATTTCCCATTTCTCTCTCTAAAAAACCTCCCACTTTCTCTCTCTAAAAACTCCCATCTCTCTTTTATATTTTTTTATAAAAAAAAAAAAAAAAAGCCATGGCTCAAAAGAGAGAGAAAGAAGAAACAGAGCTCAAGGTTCCCGAAACCCTAACCTTATGCACACCGTCTATCACATCCGATGACCGCAGATCTTCGCCTGAACGATCTGATCCCAAGATCGGAGTCGTCGCCGGAGTCATCGTTGACTTTCGATCAGATCTACCTCAGAAACGAAAAGCTGAAGCGATTGAACCGGTTGACGATGGCGCGTGTGAGCTACGCGCTGAGAAGATAGATCTACCTCTGAAACGGAAAGCGGAAGTGCTGGAGATTGATAACGGCGGCGCGTGTAAGCGACGCGCGGTGAACCGGTGCTCAGGGTGTAATAAAAAAGTCGGTTTGACCGGATTCAAGTGCCGCTGCGGGGAGATCTTTTGCTCGCAGCACCGGTATTCCGACCGACATGACTGTAGCTATGATTACAAAGCCGCCGGACGTGAAGCGATAGCGCGTGAGAATCCAGTCGTTAAAGCTGCGAAGCTTTTAAAAGTATGAAAGTCATGATCAAAGCTCAAAAACGATGTCGTTGCGGTTAATCAATTGAAGAAGATGGCGCCAAGGTGAAAAAAATGATCGGAAAGTTAGGTGGGGTGATGACGTCATCAGGGATTGACGGTTTGTAAAATGTGAAATTTGATGAAAGATGAGGGGGTAGTATTGTCAATTTGATTTATTATTATGATGATGTTAGTGGAACTTTTTTTTTTTTTTTTTTTCTTTTATATAATTTTAATTTTAATTTTAATTTTAATTTTAATTTTAATTTTAATGGGTATGATGATGATGATGAAGAATTATTAAACGGTGCTGAATATATTTGAATTAAATTTAATTATTAAGAAATAGTTTTGTTTCGCTTTCAAGTAAAGGCTGGCAGGCAAAATTGAAAAGAAATAAGAGAAAAAGTCAGAAGGAGGATAAAATAAGGCGTGGTGGTGGATGGACCAACTTTTCCAGCAAAGTATATTGGAAATGTGGTTGTCAGACCCGCTAATTATTGACGAAGCAACGTTTTTTCTTTTCACTTTACATTATTCTAGGCCAGCTAAAAATATGTGTATATTTGAAAAGATGTGATAGCTTTTTTTCTAATCAATTGTTTTAGGCTTTTAGCTTCATACAAGGCTCCGCAAAATGGTCCCTTTTACAATCATTTTAACATAACATCAGTTTTTCATTACATCATATTTAGAGGCTAATTGGTTGTCACCTAACCAAACATGCAAAAATGCAATACTTTATAGAAACATATCTTATAATATACTCCAAACACATTCACAAACAAAAAAAAAAAGAATGTATTTCTTTAGCTGGGCGCCAGGGTGTCATTGTGTTTCACCCGTCCTGCGGTCACTTTTTGCACCAAATGTACCAGTTTTAAGGGTGGTCCAATTGCGATTTTTCTCCGATTGAAAAAAATATTTGATTATAGGAATGAAAGAATTAGTGGATTAACATGTCATGTTATTGATGAGGTTTGGAAGAATTAAACTTTTTGTAATTTTATTATGAGTATTGTGATATGTTTTTTATATTTTGTGTCGATTGATTTCTTTTTATCTGTATAAAAGTATAACATGAGTTTTTCAATTTAAATCTGCCAGTTTTTTCGACTCAATTGTCAGTTTTTTGATGTCAGGATATCATAAACGAAAGATTATGGAATATTATAATTGAATGAACTTTATTTTATTATATTTAGCTTTTAAAAATTTAGTTTGTAGTCTCTAAGATATAGGTTAAGATTATAGTATGAAAGATGATCTAGATCGTTTTAGTGATCAACATGTTACGTCTTGGAAGCAACATCAGATATTAATAAAGATTATAATATATATATATATTTTATGAAAAGATAAGATATGTGATGACGTATAGTCTACACCGGGTCACGGACCCGCTCGGTAAACAATACTGATGCGATAGCCCACAATGCGTGGCCGTAATGCATGTGAATGCGTAGTTCTGGCCCACGAGGCCAAAAGCCCAATACGTATTTATGGAACGGATTGATGATATTCTAAATTAGGAGGATATTTACCAAATATCCGATATAGGCGGACACGCCTTGGAGTAAGGAACAAGTAACCCTTATCGGTTACACGCCTATAAATAGAGGGACCCTAACCCTCGCAAAGAGACGATTCAATACGCAATTCCAACTCTTAAACCCTAAAACTACGATTACTTACTTCACGCGGAGGATAATCGGGGGAAACAATCCCTCGATAAGCCTAACGGTGCTTCTTGTTTCTCTTAGTGCGCAGGTTCCAAAGCATTAAACATCCGAATTGGTACTTAAGCCAAGTCTTGCCAACTTTTATCAACAAGTGGCGCCATCCGTGGGACACTAACACTAAGAGCTTTCCAAAAAGACTAGACACCAAGATGAGTCAACTGCGACCTCCGAACGACTCGAACCTGAGACCGGTCACTGGGACAACTAGTGGACCCGAGGAAAGAAACCCAGAACCGCGTACCACTTCCACAAGGGTGTTCGACCGGATCTCGGGCCCCACTAACCCCACGAGGGAAACAACGCAGGATGCGTTCACTACTCCCGCTCAAACAGTGCCGGAGAACTACCCATCCGGGCCACCCCCAGCACCGGAACGACCCCAGGAACC
>LBNU01024952.1:0-23625 GCA_014162995.1 Artemisia annua | reverse complement strand
TGCGTGGGCCGTAATGCATGTGAATGCGTAGCTCCGGCCCACGAGGCCCAAAGCCCAATACGTATTTATGGAACGGATTGATGATATCTTCTAAACTAGGAGGATATTTACCAAATATCCGATATAGGCGGACACGCCTTGGAGTAAGGAACAAGTAACCCTTATCGGTTACACGCCTATAAATAGAGGGGACCCTAACCCTCGCAAAGGTACGATTCAATACGCAATTCCAACTCTTAAACCCTAAAACTACGATTACTTACTCTCACGCCGGAGGATAATCGGGGGAAACAATCCCTCGATAAGCCTAACGGTGCTTCTTGTTTCTCTTAGTGCGCAGGTTCCAAAGCATTAAACATCCGAATTGGTACTCAAGCCAAGTCTTGCCAACTTTTGTATCAACAATATGAGATCATCTTTTTCTATTCCTAATGTCTAAAGTCTAAAGTCTAAACAACCAGTAGTGATTGAATTTATTGATATGAAAACACATAAAATAATTGTATTAGGGAATCGCAAATGTCTCGTTCGTACTTCGTAATGTAACTTTAGAGTTTGGATCTAAGATAGGTCCAAATGTAACTTTTAGCCCATCAAATATGGGCCTGGGTACGATTTTAAAGCCGAGGACCATCAAGCTAGATTTTTATGCTGAAACAATTAATGTTGGACCCATCCCGGTCATATTTGGAAGAAGTATGTGATTTCTTTCAAAATTTATAGGCAGATCATTAATATGACAAGTTCCATAATCAGGGACGAACAATTTTTGGGTAGATGTTGCATAATTTCTATTTGGGTTAATTAAAGTTGCAACATAACAAAATGATAGTAGCAAAAAAGATTATCGGGGTTGCCCATAACAAAAATCAACAACTTTTAATATTTTTTTTTGCACATCCATATAATCAATGTAATATTCATCACTTACAAGTAACCGATATTAGGATCCGTAGAGGCACGGTGTGGGCTGCAAATACTCGCCATTTGCAACAAAAAAAACCTAATGGCGTCGTCGTTGGGCGCCATCCTGCACCGTCGCTTTGCGTAATTCGTCCCTCTGTTACTCCACCAACGAGCTGTTGTTCGCCCTTTCTGTTTTTTGTTTTGCGAATAGGTGGGTATTTTTGGTGGGGTTTTTTGCGAGACCTACACGTACCAATAACAGTTATTGGTTTTATTGCCAGGGAGGGTGTTTTAGTTATTACTTATTAGTGTGTTATTGGGGAGGTGCTGAGGTAACACACCAATAAGTATTATTGGTTATCTGCCACACCTAGATCTCTTGCTGTGTTCTCGAGTTAATTTTGTAGAGGAAAGGAAGAGAAGAGACAAATTCATCCTAAAAGTGGGAGGAAGATTTTAGAGTGAAACAAAATCTTTTTTCCTCTTCTTTTCCTTTCTTCTCTAGAAAAAATTTGGGAACATTTTTATTTTATTTTTATTTTATTTATTTATTTATTTTTAATTTATTTATTTTTTTAACTTCTTACCTTTTGTTTTCCTTTCTCTTGTATATTAATCTTAAGAACACAGTGTAATATAATCCGTCCTCTTTTATGCGTAAAAGAAATGTAAGCTAGTTATCTGACTTGCAAGGACTGTCTTGTAACTAGTTGCAGATCGAGTTGGATTGTAAGTTTGTAACTGAGCTTACAATTTGAATTAATTAACCGAGCTAGGGTCATTGGCTCAACTCATAACTGGGTTGAGCATTTACATGCTCACAATAGTATCGTGGGTTGAAAAATGAGGTTATTGACTATATGTTCATCGACTAGCTTAGGCTTACTATATAAACTAAGGTGCTGTTTGGTATGTTGCCATCAAAGAGATGCTAACACACAAGATCAGACATACATTTAGGCATGCCAATTAATGCCGGCCGATAATTCCGTCCAAATATTATCTTTTACATATTATCTGAGTTCAAAAACGCAACTTTTGCCAGTTACCTAACATTTCAATAACCATAGAATAAAACCATTGGGCCGTGGAGTGTGATCCAAGTAACCCCCAATATTTTGGCCCAAGAAACAATCATTCATTTTATCCATTGACACGTGGATAACTTTGATAAAAAAAATGCGATAGACCACAGAAAACCGCCGTAGACCACCGCACCAGACTAACAAATCCCCCCAAACATATAAACACACATTTTCTATTTCATCCATCCCCTTTCCTTTCCGTTATTATCTCACTATCTTTAACACACAGCCGGCGTCAACTTTTAACGACAAGGTGCGTTGATCATTTCGTTTATATATATATATAAATCTGATCATTTTTGTTGACGCTGATCTGATTTATGTATTGATTGATATATTTTTGCAGTAGTTGTATAATAAGTTGATATTGAGGATTTTGTGATTGTTATTATTATTTTAGTGTAGTTGCTACGTGCTTGTTAGCACGTTCTAGAATATGCTAGGGCCTAAGGCTAAACGCAGTAATGAGGGTCAATCAACTCATTTTATCTGCCACGTCAGCTTTCTCCGGAGACCTTTAGGCGATTGGTTGGCGACCTACACTACAAAAAACATTCCCCACAAAAATACCTTTGATATTTAATTAACTACACACAAACACACACAAGAACTTGGATGATCTAGATCGCTTGGACGACCCACATATCGAGCCTTTGGCAATTACTGTGTTTAGCCTAAGAGTAAGTATAAAGTCGGTAGGTAGGATGTGACTTGTGAGAGATCTCCTTTTAAATATTAATGCTTCTTCCTCCCCAAAGTTAATCTCGACCTCACTATGTTTTTATGTTTATATGATTTAAGTTTCGATACATTTGGTCAAAAGGTAACACTGTTGTATTGCTAATAAAAGTTGTGGTAATTGCACTTTCTTATGTTTGAGTTTTTATAATAGCCTTGTGTTTTTTTTTGGTCATCTTTGGGGCGTAAGTAATATGTTTGGATGCTTTGTTAGGGCCTTAGGGAAATTAGAGAGGGCGATTGATACTTGGTGGATGTCAAAAGTTCGTTAGCTTGTGGTGCCACGGGTGAATATATAGAGTCTGTACCATCTTAGGTTGCGTTTGTTTTTTTCGTTTGATCTGCAAAACCATGTCTGCGAGAGAAGAGACGGATATGGGTCTTTAAGATACAAGAAGCGATAATCAGGGGAAAAAAAAAAAAAAAAAAAAAATCTACAAAATTGAAGAGGAAAGAAGTTACTTTTTCCTCTTACGTCTAAAAATGAACAAACACACTTCTTTTACTTCCTCCCTCTTCCTGCCTGCAGACATAAGAGGAAAAAACAAACGCACTTCTTTCATTTCCTCTTCCCGCTTATAGACAAAAGTGAAAAGAAGTGCTTTTTTTTTTAAGAAAACAAACAATGCCCAAGTGTTTGAAGATGATCTTAGCATACTTGGAAGTATAGTTCGTAGGATGTTAATTATGTGCTGAGTATTAGTGTAGTGTGATGTCGTGGAGGTACACCCTCAAGGTATTTTTAATATTCGTAGGTTGTACAAAGGAAGAGAAAAAGATGTGTGGCACCTTAGGAATTTACAAAACTTTGGTATGTGGCCTGTGGTGTAAAAAAGATTTCTATTATACAAGTTAAGTTCTGGTAGTTTGAAGCTAGAGTTTAGTTTGATAGTGTCCTTTCCTGACACGTTTCTTTGAATTGCGGATGAAAGTAACAAGTTGTTAATAGCTAGTATAAGAAGAGTTATGAATCTCTAGGCTCAAAGATTGGGATGTGTATGTTTGGGTAATTTTTTGCATTTGGTGTGGAATATGGCGTAGATGTCTTTCTTGTCGAAACATGGGAAGAAACCCCTCTTAATTGATCATATTGCTTAACAGAAGATGTAAATGTGAACAGATAAAATGTGCGCTTCCAACGACCATCTCATCTCTGTTGAAAGATTCATTATAATAATGATTATTTTTGTTTTGAATTTGACGGTGATCTACTCTTTGTAATTAACTAATTAATTGATTTATTTTGCACTAGCTAGTAGCTACTATTGGTGAATATTAGGTTTGCACAGTGTATTGGTGATGCGTAATGATTAGTTGGTGTTTAAGTTAATTTGATGAATTTGTTATGTTTATGGTATTATAGTGTAGTTTCTGGTATGCGTGTTGTTAGAGTATGTTATAAGTATAAAGTAGGTGCCTTTCAAAAAAAAAAAAAAAAATAAAAAAATAAAAAATAAAAAAAATAAGTATAAAGTAGGCAGACTTATTTTTTAAATTAGTAGTCCTTTCGTCACAATATTATTTTCGACGTTGCTACTTTAGTTATAGTTGATTGAGTTTGAAGTGTTACCTCTAATATAAATCACTGTTGCGAAGCATCTATTTTTGGTCAAAAGGTAAAAGTATAAAACTGTCTCTTGCTAATGGAAGTTGATAATTACACTTTCTTATGCTATGTGTTACTGATGTGTGGACATTTAGTTTGGGATGAAGGGAGTACGGGTTTCTATAGTAACATCTTTGAATTTAATCGGGGCCTAAGTAAATAGCTAAGATGTTTTGTTCGGGCACTTAAAGAGGATACAGGTTTTGGATGTTGATTGAGTGTACAAAGCTCATGAAATTGTGCTACCATTGGCGAATTTACATCTGAAGATGATCTTAGAGTACTATGATTCATAGGAAGTTAGTATTGTTTACAGTTTTATGGTGTTTCTGATGTATCCGTGTTTCATACAGATGTGATGGGAGTAACTATTCTAATGTTTATTTATGTCCTGAACTGTTCGGACAGCGTGGAGCTACACCTGATTTCAAGTAACTTAAATGTCGTAGGTTGTATGAAGGAAGAGAAGTAGATGTCTGGTAGAATAGTGATTTACAAAACTTTGTGGGTTTGTGGTGTAAAGAGAATTTTTATTATTGATGTTTCTGGTAATTTGAAGCTAAAACTTCGTTTGGTAGTCTCTTCCACGGGTACATTTCTTTAAATTGCAGATGAAAAATGTGGCCACTCAATTAAGTTAAAGTCTCTTGCCCTAAGATTAGGCAGTGTGATTTTGCAAAGGTAAATATGGTGTATAGGTCAAAAGGGTACTCTAGTCTATATTGGGGATGGATATGTTGGAATAATGTTTTGTAGTTAATGAAGATGGTATGTTTGTCCAATTTATTGTGCAGAGTCTAGAATATGACTTTAGATGTTCTACATGCCAAAGTATGGGACAAAATCGGTAGATATTAGAAGATTGCAATTTGCGATTGATAAATGTGCCATGGTCAAAATTTTGGATGCCAATTGGATTATGTTCTCTGATCCCATCATATTAGCATACGAGGGAATGCGAACAGACAAAACATGCATTCGAAATTGAGTACATAGGAACAGTGATGTCAAGCTATGAAATCGTGTATCATGTACTGAATAATGGTGTTCATCTCGTTTTTTTTTTTTTTTTTTTTTTTTTTTAGAACGGCACCACACTTGAAATCCGACCCCCGAGTTAAACCATCCAAACGGGCAGGCCCCGGGACCCGAACCACTAGGAGAGACCCGCGAAGGGAAACCCCTAGAACTCACGGCTTCACACTAAGAGGAAAATCCGGATTTTTGCCATTTGCGAGACTTGAACCCGGGTAAAACCCCTCCCCAAGCTCCAGAAGGAACTCAGGTGACCAACTGAGCTAAGTCAGTTGGTTTGGTGTTCATCTCGTTTTGATTGGAATTTAATTATGATATAAAGCTATAAGCATAGCTACTCACCGTGGTAGGAGATCATATATGACATTTTAGGCAACATATGCCATCGGTCCTTTTATAATTTTGTTATATCTTGATTTGGGAGTTTCCATGTTGCATCAAGCTTCTTATCCGGTTATATCATTAGTATTCTGGTCGGAAGGAAGATGTGTAGCTCATTGGTGGTTTAGAAGGAAATTTATACCAACTGCAGGACAATCTTTGTGTTTGACATTAATATCGAATTTTTATCTTCAACTTATAGAATGGTTAAGTTATGAATGTATATATGCCTTGCCGCCTTGGTAAAGATGCTTATGCTAGCTCAGTGCAGTTATATGGATACACTAAGCCGCCACCTAGATAAAGTGATAACAAATTTATCTATACACCCGTGTGTATCTAGGACTCAGTTAGCAATGTGTATCACTTAAAGATATGTTTGGATAGTAGAGCTTTGAATATAAATTACGGGTCTGCATTTTAACATTTTGACTGTCGTGAGATGTTACTGAATTAGTTGGAATCAAATTTTTAGATATGTTCCACTATTAGTTTTTCTGTGAAACTATGGGCATCCATGGTATCTTGCGTTGTTTTAATCAGGTCAACTGCCTTTGTTCTATTAGACATGCATTAAGCCATTCATACATCTACGTGTGATGGTGATGTTGATGTCATGGTCATTCAACAGTCTGCATGAGCATGCCGTTTGTAAAAGATCAGGAAGTGTACACAGTTTTATCTGCATATGGTTTTTTACTAGCCTCTTTAGCAGCCGTTGTTTAGGGTACTTTTTTAATGCTTTATCTTTGACATCCGGTTTTTGACCGTCTGCTATATTATGTGCTGTTCATTTTATTGCATTGTTAAACTTTAGAAACTCTGTATGGAAGTGACTTTGGGCATTTTTTGATGTCTTATATATCCATCAGGTCAAAACAAGCAAATAAAACTGCACAATGGTTAGAGCATACTCACAAGAGCACATTTACAAGCACCCATGGGAGCGAGTCACATCAGCATCTTGGCGCAAGTTTGCTGACCCAGAGAACAAACGCACCTTATCCCACATCTTAGAAGTCGACACCTTGAACCACAAGCTTGATCCTGAAGAGGGCAAGCTCTACACCACCCGTGCTATTACAATCCATGCTCCTGGACCATGGTTCCTCCGCAAGATTGTGGGTCAAGATATCTGCCACTGTGTCGAATCAACCATGGTTGATGCCAAGACTCGATCAATGCAGCTTGCCACCAGGAACATCAGTCTACAGAAATACGTGGAGGTCGAGGAGAAAATCAGGTATGATCCACACCCAGACAAGCCGAATGAGTGGACCATTTGCAGACAGGAAACAAGCATAAGGATAAAGCCGTTAAAGACGCTGGCAACCATGGCGGAGAAAATAGAGCAAAAATGTGTGGAGAAGTTCCAGCACAACAGTGCCAAAGGTAGGGAGGTGATGGAGAGGATGTGTAAGTATCTGGAAGCCGAATCCTCTTCAAGGGGCTTTCCTGTCTAATTGTAGGTTGTGTTTCTGTAACGACATATTTGAGGTCTTAAAGAAAGTGTAGCGAGTAATAATACGAATTCTAGTGTTCCAGTTATGTGATTAGGCTTTCAAAGTTCATTTGTAGTATTTGGGCGGAATAGCCTAATAACTTTTTGTATTACCATGTTGCAATTTTGTTTATATTAACATGAGAAAACAGATGCATACTAGTGGGGTGATGTGGTACAATATCGTATTGCTTGAAACAATTTACCTACTCAGCATTGCAACAATATTGTTTTCTAGCTGTGCTGCAAACCAATTTTGACTATTTCTGAAGATCCAGTGATACAATCCAGCGGCATGCTATCTTAATAGCCGTTGCACATTGTAACGAGTGGCAGTTCCGTATGCTGGACATGTTCATTTCTATTGTGAAAGATCATTTTCGAACCATGGTACATCATATACTTACTGTTAAGCTGTGACTGAATTTTTATTAAAATGAGCCATTTATGCATTGCCATTACTCATTCGTACACTTCAGCTTCCACGTTACGAAGAACATTCTTTAAAATTTTTTCTATGCAAATAGTAAGATAAAATTTGAATAGCGAATGTAATACCAAGTACATCACAATTTTTTTTTTCTTTTTCTTTTAACGGCGAGTTAATACAGTTACTAAGTTAGTTATTCGATTCCACAGCACTTACCCAGAAGGTTGTAAACAATCGCTAATTATACTTTATTTACAACAGTTGACGTTTGAAAAGTTTGAGAGTATTTATTTTTCTCTTTTGTAGTACACATTTCTTAATTCTTAATCATATACTACCAAATTTTGAATTTGAACAACGTTAACATAAGTATTAAAGGAAGTTAAATACATAACCAATGGATGGTGAGAAGATATACTTTTTTTTTTTGAAAGGTAGGTGAGAAGATATACTTAGTTTTTTGTTCTTAATTAACAAACAAGAAAAAAGCTGACATTTGTCCTATCAAAAGGTCTCTCATATCTCCAACGGTCATCTCCCCAACGTTTAAAAAATTTACCGTTAGATTCATCACAACTCACTCCTATATAAACAAACAAACACCCAAACACAAATCATCCTCAAAACAAACTCAATCTTAAATCTCATTTTTCGCATCAAATCAACAATCTCAAAAAAATGGCTTCCAATGGTGTATTCAGATCAGCATTCATTGCTTTCTTTATTTTACTCATTTCCGCAACAGCTGTCTTTGGTCGAGATATCGAGTACTCCATGGCTCCAGCTCCTGCTCCAATGGACACTGGATCGGCTTCTTCCACAGCAATTTCTATGGTTTTTGTCTCGGCTGCTTTCTTGTTGCTGTCTATGACTGGAGTTATCTTTCATTAAATAGTGAAGACGGAGAATGGAGATTATCGAATTATTCTATGTTACCTTATTTTTTATTTTTTTTTGCTCTAATTTTTTGTTAGGGTTTATACGTACTCTAGTCTAGTACGTAGTACTACGGTTTTGAGATTTCAATATTTGTTATTCTTTTATTTCGGAGTGAAACATATTAATATTAATGAGTTATGCGAATTGGTTTTAGTTATGTGGCTGTATGTTTGTGACTGCTATGAATTGACGATTTATAACCCACACATTTTACTTAGTGTTGTAAATACTTAATCCATGTTTTAAGGGTAAAAAGACAATAATACAGCTACAAGGTGTGTGACATGGGCTAATAACAACTACTTTAACAACATCTTCATGGATTAAATCAGTAACGAAATACAGTAGTAAAAGCTAGGACGATGGGCTCATAAGGGACGATGGGCTCATAACTTTTGACATAGCAGTTGATAAATGTAATTTACTCTTGGTATGCTACTGACAGTGTGATAAACAATAGTATCATTTGCATATCTAAGAAACTGAATCAGATAATGAATTGAATACAGTTCTCTTAACAAATGCTGTTAATATTGCATTCGTTGGTGTTATAGATATATTAGTGGATGAACATGTAAAAAATTGAGCCAGATAGTCATAAAGTCGACTATCTAGAGGCTTAAAGTTTATTTGATCCATTGTTTTTATAGCTAAATCCTTAGAAATTCAACTAATACCGTTTTACATATGCTACAACACCTGCAATTTTTTTTATACATTTGTTTCTTTCATGCTTAATGTATTTTCGAGTTGGTCATTGCTTTGAATAATATCTCTGAGGTATATTGTGAATCCCTTTATATGGCATCTTTATTTTGTTCACAATTTTGATTTTGATCGTTGGTCTTATTGGATCATAAAAAGTGTTGCAAATGATCAATATGGCTGATCAATGGTCCCAAAAAAGTTAATTTTTTGTGCACTTGATATGTCTTTGACCATATATACCGATCATCATTGCGGCGAATTTGGTAGATCATGCTTTTGCACTTGGTTCACTTTCTTACTTTACAGGGTGTTTTGCTTTTCAATTTCTGGTTTAAGTCTCATCACAGATGTAAGACTGCTATAGTTTGACAATTGATGGTCAAACAACCTACCTTTCATTTCAAAACTCATACTCATATATCTAACTTTTGAGGAAAAGTTAATTACTTGCATCATGAAGAACAATAAGTACTATAAACTGGTCAAAAGCTCGTGATATAAATGTCAAGAACTATATAATAATCGTAAACTAGCTAACGCTTATTTGACTTAATTGTCAAAGCATGACAGTTGAACTAGAAACAGGTGAATCTTGTTTAAACGTTTATGATATTTTCGTTTCAAGGTGTACATATACTTGGTAAATAATTATTTTTGTTTAGTCGTAACGGCTAATGGCATGTTTCTGATCTAGCGATGTTTCTGGGCTTGCTGTTAGCCTGTTATCCCGTCATCAGTATAGTTGCATTTTTAGAAGTTTAGATGTTTAGACCATATATTGCAATGTATAGTTGCAGTTTTGTTCATTTTTACCATTATATCAAATCATTGCGGCATATCTCATCCCAACAAGCCTAGAACATGAAAAGCCCCGTTTCTAGGATACGGTTTTTGATTCAGAATTTTCCTCAAAGTGCTGATTATAACATCTGATACAACGTTATTGGTACTTTTGATTAAGAGCAACTAAATACGAGAAACCTACCACGTGACTTTCGTTTCAACCCACAATTTGAGAAACGAACTATAGTTTGTTCAGTATTATTAATTATCGAACACTGTAAAGTATTAAATTTGAAATAAATCTCATTTATGTGATTGATGGCATGTCCATAATCCACGTTTTCAGCCTTTACTTGGAGTACAAAGTAGCTAAAAGCAACTTTGAAAAATAGGGAGCTCGTTTATTGTTTCATAACATCGTGATGGAACGTAATGTAGCGCACAAAAGGATGGTGTCAGAAAATTTTTGCTATCGGGTTTATATTGAAATTGTATTTGAAAAAATTGTTAAGTAGGTTCAATTGGAGTATTGGACCCTCTCACAACTACGTAGCTTCACCCTTGGTTGCATATACATTACACACACAACGTATCACCTCGACATTGTTAGTGGACTAGTATTTAGTGTTAGCATTATTTGTATTGGGCTAAGCCTGTTTGACCATTTAACATTATTTATATTGTACTCAAACTCATTATTCAATCACAAAAAATACACAGGTTTACATGTTAGTTGACTAGTATTTAGTGTTAGCATTGTTTGTATTGGGCAAAGCCCGTTTGACCATTTAACACTATTTATATTGTACTCAAACTCATTATTTGGTCACAAGAAATACACAGGTTTACAAACACATTACACAACTACATACATATTACAGACATCATACGCGTCTCAAACCTTACTCTCTCCATGTGCATTCCTATGTGCTCTAACGCATCCTTGTGCATTCATACTATCTTTTGAATACGTTATTCGTAGTTATTCATTCTGAAGTTAGTTATCAAGTAGTGGAGTAATAATGTTCTTTGTAGTAGTTGCTTTAGTGGCTAAAATCTAGCATTAGCGGGTTAAGGTTTCATTTATATGTGATCGACATAAATATATATTCAAAGAAAATTGACATGAGATATAACACTAGTAAACGACAACGTTGACTGATTTCTACCCAAGGGCAGCATGTAAAGGTGGAACTTGTTGCATTATGGTTTATAACTTTTTTCAACATTGGAAAGGTCATGGACAAATGGTAAAAATGCTTTGTTACCATGCAATGATAGTTGTATTAGATTGGCCCACCTAAAAAAGAAGTAGTTGGACTAAAAGACTTACCTATAGTGGGCCGGAATATCAGCTACTGGTTTTGTCAATCAATTAGTACGATTTTGTAGTATTAGGCCACCATTTATTGAATTAGTTTTAGTTTTTTTGTCTATAGAAAGATGAGTAAATGACCCATCATTTATTGTTGAATGTGCAAATAGTTATGATAACCTAATAGTAGTAATCATTCCATGTGAGGAAATGTACGTGCTACACGAGGAACATTGATGATTTATGTGATTGTTATTTATTGACTTGTTTTTGCCTTCATTTAATACAAAGAAACAACCTCTTTTATTCTGATTGCGTGAATAAAACTATGTTATAACTTGCAAGATACCACATTTAAAGAGTTTGGTTTAGTTTTTATTGCTATCATGTTAATAACCTAACATTTGTGGTCGTAATGTATATACGAATATTCAGAGCACAAGGTATCTCAGAGCCACACGGCTCGTGTTATAACACTTTTTGCCGTCACTTCAGTTTTTTCTACTATAACTCAGAACCTATAACTTAACACAAAAACACGCTTCTTCTATCACTCAAGTTATAAGGCACTCTCTGGTCCATACATAACCCAATAAAACATAAATGAAACACTAAGAAAGAAAGGGGGGAAGGAAAAAAAAGAAAAAAAAGAAAAAGAAAAAGAAAAAGCCTATGGCTTGGCGGGTAGGAATGGCGCCAAGGCATATAACTCAAGGGGAGTGTGGGCTATAACTCAAGGTCCACGTTATAGGGCTATAACACGTCATATAACTTGTGACACCGCGTGCTCTTAAGATCAACGTGCTCTTAAGATCAACGCACGCAATGCTAAATACTCAAACTCAAAGGGTTTCGCCGAGGGATGGATTTGAGCCGCTTTTTATAACATTAATCCTATCTAATTTTTTATGAGTTTCTTCACAATATAAGAAAGGACATTTTGAGCCAAACCTATGTATAAGATATGTAAGGCTAAAGAGATCGTAAACCTGAAAAATCAATGGCATATTTGCTAACTAATCTCTGTTCTGCCCAATGGAACGAACCTTTTTTTGCATTGTTGCAAGGATATTAGAGGGTCTTATGATCATCTTACGGCTATCAAATATCAGTTTAACATCGACTTAAACTTGAACTTATTAAGGCTATCAAATTTCAGGTTACCAGACTTAAACTTGAGCTGATTAGATCTAAACATTTTTTTAGAACGATAACTAACTATCTCACATTTTCTAAGCATGACTTGAATCACAACTATTCCGTTGGGGAGCTTATCACACAACAAGAAACACCATTGCGACACAAGACCTTTATATTTATTAGATCTAGACATAATTAAACACAAATCCACTATAGAAAAAAAATGATGATTTCGATCCGATCCCCGAAACACATTTTCGTTCTTTATAAAGTTGAAAAAGGGTTCAACCCAATCACCAAAATCAGAATACTAAAAAGTAAAAACTTGCTAACAACCAATGACTATAGCTGGATTTGATTGCGCAAGCTAGTGACTCAAAAAGCGATTTAATGATTATCAGCCTTTCACCTTTAAGTTAAAGCCCCAAACTAATTATTTCATCCCTACCTATTTTAACTTAATTTTACTCGAGTTAATTTTAGTTGCACGGGAGGTTGGAACTAAATTTCACATTTTACTGTTTATTATTGAAATATATTCACTAAAATTATTCATGCTCACTTTTTGCCAGCAAACTAAAGGATTCTACTAAAAGATAAAACAGGTGACTAGCGAGAAGCTAGACGAAACAGCCCTGGACGAAGTTACATGAGACGAGGTATACATGCCAATATATGATTAACAAAGTGCGCGCTAATTTAGTACTTAAACCTATGTCTTTTTTTTAACGGCAGAAATTAATTTTTAGCAAAACTAGCAAGAAACTTACACCTATGATTAAATAACTGATCCAGATTATTTTTTCAACGGCTATGGTTAATCCATAAATACAGATGAGGTACGCGCATGTAACTTAAACGGTATACGAAAAACGGATGAGGTTTCCCTCTCCTGTAACGGGGAGAGCGAGTCTCTGACACCAATTATCTCGTGATCGTTTTTAAACCACTTTCCTACGACCCTCAAGATGTAGCTAGGGCTCTTGTGAGAACATAAGATGTTTTACCACCAAGCCACCTTGATAGTGGTTGCAGATTCAGTTTATACTTATTATATATATAATTGTAACTCTTTTTTTCCAATGGCTGCATTTTAGTAAGGGTGCACTAGCAAGAAGCTAAATGCAAGAAAAGAAACAATTTACAAAGAGATCTTACAAGCGTGATTTGGATTTTGTATCCAGTCGGTTCTAAGTGGACGTAATTTCTTGCTTAGGTGAACAAAATGATGCGACAATGTTATGATATCATCTTGATGTTTTAAAATGAAACAAATGTTGCTGTTTTTATAGTCGAAAATTAACTTGAACCTCCTATGTCGACAAATAAAATTTCTTTGCATATATTTTCATTCGATCACGCATGCATATATTTTCATTAATCACCATTTATCTAATACCCAATTGGATTGGTGTGTGACAAAGGAAATGAGGTTACCATAAATCACCAATGATTTACTTCGTTTCTTTGCATGTATTTTCGTATAATATGTCTATTTTGGTATTTTTCTTTTTAAGATAACGACGTAAGTATAATATAGAAACACTTTTTTATAGTTGAAAATATATAAATAGAACTTCTTAATTCTAAGTTCCATATACTTATCAATTACGTACATTGTTATTTGACAGCAAGCCTAAAACGAATAAATCAACTTATGACCTTCCGACCTAATAAGTACACGATGTCGAGGGTCGAATATAAGCCTAGCTAGTTGTGTGATATGTGAGGAAATTTGTGGTTGGAGGTATTTAAAAGCAGTAGTGGGTCCAAATTAAATTAAGCAGAATGAATGAAGTGAGAAGCAAGGTGCATTGCATCCATGCTACAATCAAGTGCAAGTGATCAAATAATATAAATCCATATTCAAGCTTAAGAGCTCATTCACAAGTAGATTGATCAAGTTAAAGGTTTATGTTCATGTGGTTCAAAAGTCAAGACTCAAGATTGAGATTATAGTCGTAGAATGTTTCGGATTTTCTTAATCCTTTGAATTGTATCAAATCCATATCAAATGTATCTTTGGGATTTTCTTAATCCTCTTATCAATATATTAACTTTTGCAAAAAAAAAAAAATAAAAAAATAAAAAAAAAATAAAAAATGTATGCATCTGCATTTAAACAGAATAGTACATCTGGTCGATCTGAATGTGTTGGTATTCACTGACATGACATCTCATTCAATTTGCAAAACATCCCTTTTGACCCCTCTATCTACAACCAACCCCCATGCATCCACTTTCCCTACCTTGCCATAAGCCTAGCCTACCTAGCCTAGCTCACTGTACTGTAAAGAAAACTATCTATTTATCGACACATTTACTCCATAAAAATAACAATGTGATACTCCCCGATCCTAAAATATAAGTGTTGTTTGATTTTTTGAATTTATTTTTCTAACTTCCATCTTAAATATTTATTTTGTATCATATAATATTTGACAAAAATTATACTAATAAAAATATATTTAAAACTCAATCTATTTATATATTTTACATCAAATAATATATAACATGATAAAAATAGTTACAGCCAAAACTGTAGAATAAAAACTTTAAAAAGTCAAAACAGAACTTAGAACTTATATTTTGAGACGGATGGAGTATGATATTTCAGAAAATTAATGAATCATACGAGTAAAGATTGTTAGCTGTACATTATAGATAAGTGTTAAGGCAAAGAGATTAGTATGAAATGAGCTGTACATGGTTAGTGATTAGAATGTGATTATCCATTTACCTTAAATATATCATAAGATAGGCTATAAATGTATCTTGTATCCCTGCATATGAAATCATCGACTAAACATTATCTATTCTTACATTATCAGTCTTTAGAAAGATCTGCAATCATTGTTGCATGACATATGTTGTTTTATGTTTGTGATTATGAAGTATTATTGTATTACTCTTGCCAATACTCATAAGTTAGTACTATTGGTACCCCTCCTGACTCACTAAAAAGGTATAAAAAAATTCATTTTTGTTCTTTTGTTTACAGTGTAACATAGATTTTTTTTATCAGTTTCTATTCCGTAGTTTTTGCCAGTTTAATTCTTTTGACGTGTTAAACTTTAGTTTTTCTGTTTCATACTTTCAGTTTTGCAGTTTTATAATAAAAAGAAAATAAAAAAAAAAACAAGGAGGGGGGGGGGGGGGGTCTTTATAACCCATCTTCATCTTTGTGTTTTTGAGATTGTCTAATTTGATAATTGTTCTTGTATAATTAAATGGAGTATCATTTGCTATCCGAAAGAAAGGAGCCTCAGCCAATTTGTTACAAAATTTCAAATGACATAATTTATTTATAAGAAAAAAACAAATATGCTTGGATTTCATAAAAGATTTGAGGGGGAAAACAATACAGGGACAAATATGAAAAAACAGAAAAGCAATATATGTAACATCAAATCCAACACCAGAACAAGGAAGTGTCTCTCAATCTTTACTCAAAGTCATATCTAAAGCTGAACACAACCCCCCAGGGTACCCAAAGGAAACTATAATAACCACTATTTTTTTTTCTCACTTAAATAATATATTAGTTGTAGTATAGGTTTTACTCAGGAGGTTTTATACCTAGAGTACGGAGTATTGATTAGCAATAATGAAATAACGTGTGTTAGATTAGACATTATTAGAGCATAACTCCTAGCTCACTGAAATTATCGTTAGCAATATTTTCCATTTTCTTGACAAGGGGTTTGTTGGTTATGGGAAATCCACACCTTCAACTTACATCTTGTTTTCTTTAATTTTGTTTTTCCAAGGCAAAAACCTTTATGAGCCACTGGTGCAATTTGGCAAATTCACACATAAAGATTTTGAACACATTTAAATCACACAAAAGGAGTAATTGAAAAGATGTTTTTCACATACAACCTTGAAACTAGATTTTTCTAGCATCGGGCATTCGGCTTTTCTTTGGTAATCATGATTTTCGACCTTTTTAAAAAGGTTAGCCCGACCATATCAGGGTTGTTAGCATCAAATAAGAATTAAACTTGATACTACTAGTAAGTTAAAGATGATAGTCATAAGACTTTCTCCACTAACCCAACTCTTAGTTGTTGCATTAGGCATTGTATAATCATTTGATAATGTTATTCTATTCACCATTGATATAGTAAAGGAAAACCTACATTGGGAGTTACTTGAAATAGATATCTCGATTAATCAGATTACTCAGTTTTGTTGACGTGAAAATATTGAGCAATTCATTTGGCTAGTTAAATTGTCTAATACATTCAAAACTAAATTAAATTCATTTTTATAGTAAAATTATAATAATAAGCAAGTAATGTAAAGTTAACCCGTATTGTGAAAAGCCAATTTATTATTATTATTATTATTATTTTTATTTATTTTTTTATTTTTTTATTGTTAATATTATTATTATTTTCTAAACTTGTATACACCATAGAGGATAAAATCATCTACGCCATATAGAGCTCTTAACCTGCACTTTTCAATTTTCCGAAAACTAAACTTCTATAGCTCACTAAACTATCAAATCTTGAAAACATACTTTATTTATCATGAACATAATGTCTAAATACAAATTTCATCATTAAAGTGTGCGGAAGCAATGTTTCTATAAAAACACATATTAACCCAAATAATCCTTTATAATCTATAACTTGAAAATAAATAGTTTGACTATTTTGACTATAAAATACTTAGTTCTGCAAATACACTTTATGTTGGGGTATTTCGAATCGACAAATATAATATGGTGATGAGAAGCTCGTTACCCTAACCCACGAGCTACACCATTTGACCCGTTACATGCCCCACATCATCACATTGCTTGTCTCATTAATTACCTACATAAAAACATAGCATAGCAACGTAAGCACCAGACTTGGTGAGTAAAATCGGAGCTATATTAAGCTGAAACTGAACTGAAAACTAAGCTATAATGAACTAGCGATTTGATATCTAATCGGTTCTGAACTAGTTATCTGATATTTTATCGGTTTCTGAGCTAACTATAGGAATTCCCTCTACAGGCTGCGAGTACTCATATGCCGTCTTTACTCTCATGTACGGATGCATTCGTGGTTTACAACGCTACACAGGATCACCCTATGAGCCTCTAAACTGCAATAAGGCGACATAACTAGTTTATATGTGCCTACTATACTATTTTTTTAACATGCTCCATATATACTAGAGATATCTAATCCGATCTCATATGAGTACCTATATGCTATAATGGGAGTTTCTTTTGTGCATCACTTAGGCACACATACTTAAACTCTTGGTGCATCATTTAATCACCTGTATCATATGCTATGATGCTCTCTATGCCATCCTTTGCTTTATTCAATCACTAATTATAATATTCTTTACGTACTATGCTAATCCATTACTCACTTTGATACATGAATGAGTTCGTGTCACGAGCCTCTTAAACACTTAAATACAAGACATACATACATACTCTGTTAACGCATAATCAACTAACACATATTATCATCTATAGCACATATAAATCAGCTAGCTTCTACTAAACACATATATTTCATGAAACTTATACTAAGACTAACCAAGTCTATCCACTTGGTACAACTCTATTATCCATAGTCATCATCTAAAAACAACTAACATCATTCTATAAACATGAAAGCTAGATCATTAGGCATAATGATGAGGCGAAAAGTGTTACGCTTTTAGAGGGTCATTTAAGCCCTAAATCGTAATTTTATAATCAAATATTGCCTCAAATCGTTTCTTTTCTCATTTTAGGTACTTGGGATGTGATTTCTGGAATATGAAGCATTTTGGACGTTTTTATGCTCAAGAATGAAGAAAACAAAAAGACCAAGGAAAGTCAGGATTTTACACCTGACGGCGTCAGGCTTTGGATGCTGACGCCGTCACTTGAAGATGAAAGTGGTGGAATTCCACATGTGACGCTCCAGAAAGATTTTGAAGATTTGCACCTGACGGCGTCAGGTGCAATTGAAGTGAGGCCGTCTGGCTTTGGGAATACATGAGATGGTCCAGAAGACTTAAAGAGTGACGGCGTCGGAATGTATCTGACGACGTCAGAAGATATAAAGTGATGATGTCCGAACAACGACTTGCACAAGAAGAAACCTTAGTGAAACTGTCACAAGTTAATCAAAACCATCATAACTTGCGCGCGGAGTAGCTGTCACTGTTTTGGCCATAATCTTCATACGAACTCGAATTTGGGTGATTCAAGAGGCCACGGAATCGGGACGAAAAGTTCTACAACTTTGTAAAAATAGGCGTGATGCCGTCAGAACACCCCGGACAGAAAACTGCCTATAAATACAGCCTCATAACTTCATTATTTGTAAGCCCCAAACCCTAAGTCCGATTCTAGGGTTAGGGTAGGTGTTTTTCCAGCAACTTAGAGGGTTTCAATCACTCCATAAACATCTTGTATTGGTTTTTCTATTCTATGTTAATTATGTCTTCCATTATTATTGTTGCTTGTTCTTCATTGATTATGTTTTGCTAATTCACCTAGTGTTTACCTATGATTGTGTGAAACTTGTATATAATTAATTAGATCTTATTGATTCCTTGTTGATGTTTGTGTATATCTTCATCAATTAAGGTGTGACAATTTCAATAGGTATAGTTGGTTTAGTTTATAATACTTGTTTCCTATTGACTCTTGTTTGATTGATTGATTTCACCTTAGGCTTAAGAAAACTGGCTAATCTCCTATACGGTAACAAGCTTGAACGTCTTAAGAAAAGCAATCGGATGTGTACTACGGTTTTATTGGTTGTTTTTAATGCATAAGTAACTATTAAGGAGGCCATGGTTAGGATACTAAACGTGTCGCCATAGGAAGAGATAGAAGCTTATAGAGTTGGGGAAGATCATATACGCCCCCACGAATGGTATTAAGGAAAGCAAACCTTCAGTTACAACAAGGTTAACATTCCATAGGTATAATTGGATAGCTAGCAAGGAGTAATACATCATAGGTAGATACGCTTCACTTTCCTTGTAGAACCCTAATTTACTTTTCTTGCACATTAGTTTAATTAGTAGCTTTTGGGTTAGTTGATTAGCAACTAATTCCGCCCCTCCTTCAAAAACAGAGATTTTACTGCTTTCATAAAATATAAAATACAAAAAGAATCATCCTTCACCTTTAGACCTAATTGACTTAGTTTTCAATCCTAACGACACTATTCCCCGAGAGAACGATCAGTCCCCCGGTACTTGCCACTCACTATACTACGTCGTTCAGGTACACTGCCTGGTGGGGATTACAAGCTTCTCAAGATCCCTTGAGAAGTAAAACCTTTTGCGTAGACCGCAATCCACACATCAAGTTTTTGGCGCCGCTGCCGGGGAATAGTTATTGCTTAGGTTGAAATTTATTTTTATTAGGTCTACTCATTAGATTCATATCAAGTGAGATTTTTATTTTCTTTTTATTAGCTTTCTCGTAGTGTATCTTTTCTTTGTGTCTTTGTTCGTATAAACCTTTCCATTGATTCTTCCGTTCACCATTATGGAGAACGCGAATCCACCATACTACCAACCACGAAACCCATTCACTCCTAATGACATCTTGATGTTCAACCAATATCGAGATGAACCTATCTATAAAGCATGGACTCATTTTAAAAATTTACTCCGAATAGTCCCTCATCATGGTTTCGATCTATGGTACCTAACTCAAATCTTTTACTATCGTGTCCACCAATATGACCAAAGGTACATTAACGATTTTGCCAACGGGGACCTTAGGGAATTAGATGCTGAAGAAGCATGGGATGCCATAGAAGAGTGTGTTTAATATTATTATAGAGTAGACAACCCAACAAACAACATTACAGATCAATTAATAACAAGTTTGAAGGAGCAAACAGGAAGTTTGTCTGGGGATGACTATTCAGGGATACCTAAGTGGATGTCCTGTAATATCATAGTACAAAACAAACACATAGGTAATCTAGATACAATGGAGGATGATGTGGATAATTCAAGCCCGCTAAATACCCCACAAGTCCTACCATCATTTGAGGTACACACACCGCCCGTGACTTACCCGGAAGAAGTAGAAGAGACTTTAGGAATCCCAATGGAGGTAGAACCCTTGGACCAAGCACCTCTAGGGGATATAGGTTTGAATACTTGCAATGATAACCTTACTCTTAGTTCTAAGGAATTTCCTAGTGTTGATGAACCGGAACCTCAATCTTTACTCAATTTTCCATCCTTAGATTTACATCTAGGAGACAAAAGAGGAACCGACCCACCCATCAACCAATATTATCCGGTTAGTTTTAGGATGAAGGAATCCATTCACTCACCCCCTTCACCTCACGTGGCATATTTCCACCCTAAGGGTGTGTATCGCTACTTTCACCCGCACTTAATCCTAAGTGTAGGGAAAACCTCCCCTATTTCTATTAAATAAGGGTAGAGTCAGGCTCGTGACTCGAACAAAAACAAGCGCTTCTTGGGAGGCAACCCATGTTTTTAATTGTTTGATGTTTTTATTTTATTTGTTTTTTTGTGTCATATATGCTTAATCATAATTGTTTAATTTTTCATGTTTCGAATAATTTGTGAAAATGCTTTATTTTGTTTTTAACCTCGTCTTAATTGCATATAAAGGTATTTTACAAAAAGATAAGTGTAGGGAAGTTTATATTTTGTTAAAAAGAACGAAATTCGAACATGAAAAATTCACAATTCATGATTAGCATATATTCTATCTTGTTTGTGTGTCAATACTTGTGGATATGTTTTATGAGTTCCTATCTGTAATTCATTCCACAAGTATCCTATCCTTTAACTGTTTTGTTTTTATTTTTAAGTCTGGAATTACATCTAGTTGCGATTTTTGTTCGGTTTGATACTTTGGTTTTTGTGTTTGTTTTCTTAGTTATTTAACAGGCTATATTGGACAAGAAGATGTACATGCAAAACATGGATAGTCAAGTTTTTGGCATCAAGTTTCAAGCTTTTGGCGCTGCTTTAATCTTGAGATTTCACAATTTCTTGAAGGAGGATCTAACCGTATTACCACATCATCCACACCGAACGAATCAGGGGAGTATTAGTTTCTTTCATTCTCATTTATTTTTACTTTTACATCTTTTATTTAGAACATTGGGGACAATGTTCGGTTTAAGTGTAGGGAGGGTAAATTAGGATGCCTTAGAAACTACAACTTCGCTTGATTTTTGTTTTGTTTAATAGTGAATGTGTAATAAATCTAAGAAAAATACTTGTTAGGGCAATTTTAGCACCAAATTTAAATTTTTTTGCATCATATAGGAGTGAAACTTTAGTCTTAATAAGCGTCTCATGGATAGGAGTTATATGACTAGCACAAAAACCGTACCACTCAAAATTTATGAATAAGGTAGTGACCATCCGAGTATTAGATTAATTGACTAACTCGCTAGCGATCTAGTGTATGACTTGGTGACCATCCGTTATGCAAATAACGCGTCAGCGATCTAAGAAGTGCACTAGTGACCATCCGTTAGTTGAAGCGTCAAAGACTCGCGCCAGCGATCTACTAAATTTATGCAGGAGATGTTTGCCTTTAGATCTTTAGGAAAAGCATTAATGCTTGTGAGTGTACCTGTAGTACTTAGATTCTAGAACTTGCGTTAGTGATTCATCCCAAGACCACAAGTGAGACTACATTCGTGTAGTTGGATTACTACATGATAAGAGGCATTAGGATAACCCTTGTTTTACACCTGTTTTATAATTACATTGACTACATTGGTCAAGTAATTTTCCCACACCTTAACGATATACTCATTTTTAGTACACGATACCCCTAGTACACCCTTCAAAGCCTATCTTTTTCATTTCTAACTTTAAGCATTGTACTTAAAGGAAGAATTTGTTTACAATCCACCCCCAAATGTACACCCAAATCACCTTAGCCTTCCTTGTATGCACTCATCTTTAGTGCATTATTGTTGAAACATTTGTTTAAACCCTTAGTTAATTGTCTAATTGATTACATGGTTGCTAAGTTGAGTCATATCTTGTACATATTGTTTTGGGATGATTGAGACTTATGGATAAAGTACTAGTGTGATGGAGTAATAGGGAAGAACATCATTTATTACCCCCATAGATGCGTTAATGTTTTAAAGTACTCCAAATGTTTCGATTATCTTAATTCGAGTCTTTATTTTGATTCATGTAAAAGCTCAATTGTAGGGAGGAAACGAGATCCCTATGATGTATTATTTTGGATGGTAGGGCAAAAAAAAAAAAAAAAAAAAAAATCAAGAAAAAAAAGTAGAAAAAGAAAAGTGGAAAAAACATACGGACTACCATCCCGTTTCCTTTTATGTTTATTTTAAGTTTTTGTTATTTTATGATTAGCTTAAGTTGAGTCGAGTCTTGGCTTAGCAACGCCACATTATACATGTAATTGATCAAGATGAATGACTTGTCACCAGTTAAATATTCTCTTTATCCAACAAACCGTGTTTTCCATATCCCTACGCCTAACGTTATAACCCTTTAAAAGACCTCTTTGATAGTTTTCCTAGGTGCTTACTGTCACACCTCGCCAAGGCGGAAACGCGAGTGTGTAACTTCATGGATATCATCACAACACCTGGTGTCTAAATAGAGAAATACTACAAGCACATAAGATAGAGCAAAGTACAAACACGAAGTGTTGTAACAATACCCCAAAAGAAAATAACCAAATCAAACCTCCAAAAGTATCTTCAACAAAGTCAAACATATACAATCCAACACGCAGATAAACCATTCTCAAATGTAACTAAAGTCTCTTCTAGTCCCTTCCTTCTATCTTATCCTTAGAATGCTCACCTGAAAATGATGCTTAAAATGTCAAAATAATGTTGGTGAGATTCATAGGTTTAAGACACACATACACTCTCAAGGCAACCAGTTCACTGTGATCATAAAATATAGCTGGACAAATAAATATTATCATACAAGTACAGTTGTACCCATAAATCAATCATCACACAAAGGCACCATGGGGCCGACACGTGACCCCCGCTTCCATAACCATCAATCAATTGGGGTCGCGATGCGCGA
>LBNU01024950.1:150249-190338 GCA_014162995.1 Artemisia annua | reverse complement strand
TTTGACCTCCCTATAGGCCGGCCACCATGGGGCCTCAAATGGGCTTCCCATTTGTTTTCTTAGTCCAATGTATCAAGTACTCTACTTATGCATTAGAAGCCCAATAGTGATCCCGTGTTACGTTAGCTTATTAATATGTCGTAAGTACAATAAACACGACATAAAAGAGGTACCTAAGTGTATATGTGTGTGACCCCATAGGCTCACATATGTCTAGCCATATAATTATTTATTATGACACGAGCATACTCCAACACTTTTGACATACATGTTTGTTTTTCGTATTCCAGTATATAATTTAGAGGTCATAATTGTAACCCTTTTTATATGAATGGGTCGATTTGGGTTGTGTTCTTATCTCAAACGAGTCTAATCAAAAAAATAACCAAGAAGGGAATGGCTGCTCAAGTTAGTTGAATGGGTTTAATAGGTTTTTATAGGGCATATTTCTGATGCATGCAACATTGCAATCTCCTAAACTAAGAAGGGAATTGCTTTTTCTGTACAGGATGTGCTTGACGATGGACTATCCGGGAATCTTTCATATCAATTGACTTATTTCTTATTGGTAATCAACTACATTGAACTTTTCTTACCGTTTTTAAGCACAACATTTTATTTAATTTATTTTAGTTTTTAACGCGATCGTATCAAGTTACATGGCATTGTTAATAATAAAAAGGTAAACTTTGAAAATAACTTATCCTCATAGGCTATGTATGGAGGTTTGAGAGTTAGGTTTTATCAGACCGCTTAACGCTATAGTTGATGGTTTTGACCCACTTATCTATGAATGGGTTGATTCAAATGATATTACGAACCAATCAAACCTGACATTTTTGGACCTGTACAAATTTAACTAGTTGGACCGATCACCCAACAACCGGCTCATCCATTCTTCCGCCTCTAATGCACAATGTAATTTACAGTTGTAGTGTTAATAGTTTAAGCTTTCGTTTGCAAGAAAAAGTTAGTACCTGATTGCTTTTCAGAATCTGTAGAGTGACTATTCTATGCAGCTTAATGCATCTTACATCAAGTTTCTTACAACTAAGGATGACTTGGTTAGTGCAATGAGAGTATCTTTTTAATGTCATTTTCAGCCATCAAACTACCATAGATTGTTTAAATCTCTCATCGTCCGGGTGCTAATAGTTCATGACCAATATCATATAAATTACTAGATAATGTATACATGTACACCAAGATGAACACTTTAGGAATAGATTTCTGGATTTATATATAGAAACTTAGTTATAGAATTTTTTGTTACTAATACATTGTTCTTTGAGAATGTTTATTTTTTATGATCCTGTAGGCAAATATGTGAACCTTATTACATAGAGCTATAGCATGTATGGGAGCATTTCTTTTTTTACAGGACAAAAATGCCATGTATTAAATCTGGAAAAAACAAGATTCAATCCCTAAAAAACCCAAAATAATCAATTGTTAATCGATCTATGATTTGATTGCATTAATCCATTGAAAAGGATGACCGATTTTAGGTTTTAAATACATGGTTTTATTGTAGTTGTTACTTATATTGATTGTGGTTGGATTTTTCATAATGAGGTGTTAATGATTTGGGTGTGATGTTGATCCAACTGGGTTCCTGGTTAATGGTATGCTGATGTGTTGTGTGTGTTGTACATATTTTACTTAATAATTTAATGTATTATTTTGTTTGAAGATATTTAAATCTAAAACCACATTAGGGACTGGTGGAGTTTGGCTAATGGTTGATGTGCAGGTATTGGTAACAATCCTTACCAGTTTCATTAAATTGCAGAATCTGTTTCTAAGTTATTTTACTCTTCTCGTCATTATTTTATAGGGTGGAAATGGAGCTAATGATGCGCATAACAAGAAAACTATTTGCCCTATGATTTGTACAGGGGTGAGTCTCACCTTGGGTAGTTGTGTCTTTGTTTATTTAATTATGTGTGTTAGTGTGCTAATATGATTATGATGATCTAATATTGTGTTGTCATTTCTGTACATAATATTGCAAGTTTTATTTGTAATACTCCTGTGCAATGTGTACTATGCGGATATGCAGATGAAAATAAAATATTTAGTCTCGGGGAGAACAGTTGTATTTTGTGTTACCGGGGATTTGTCGATTGAATGCAATTTTTGGGTTTATCTTGCAATTAATGTATTAGTAAGCCCAAATTTCTAAATGCTCATATGTATTTAATACGTGTAAACCAGTATACATGTTGTCTTGTTTTGTTTAATCCTGGAAGACTGATATACCATCTGTATTGCTTCTCTGTCAACAAAACTATGACCGCATATGATTACTGATCTCAAGTTTTATTTAGTTGTCGGTAATGCTTATTCTTGCTTCATGTATCCCAGATCAACGCAAAGCGGCAAAAGTTTCTTTCCATGATAAGAGAGAATTTTGGCGTGGATTTATTGACAGGCATGCCATGGTAAATGATTGGAACCATCGATTACAGTATCCTGTTAAAAGAAAAGAATTAATGACTTACAAATTTGTACTTCATATTTTATCAGGAACTTTAGCAACACACTAAGCACTTCTAGCTCACAAGTCTTGAAACTACAGTTTATAAATGGAATCAACACATGACATATTAGTGTTAATAGTATTTTATATGCNTGTTAATGATTTGGGTGTGATGTTGATCCAACTGGGTTCCTGGTTAATGGTATGCTGATGTATTGTGTGTGTTGTACATATTTTACTTAATAATTTAATGTATTATTTTGTTTGAAGATATTTAAATCTAAAACCACATTAGGGACTGGTGGAGTTTGGCTAATGGTTGATGTGCAGGTATTGGTAACAATCCTTACCAGTTTCATTAAATTGCAGAATCTGTTTCTAAGTTATTTTACTCTTCTCGTCATTGTTTTATAGGGTGGAAATGGAGCTAATGATGCGCATATACAAGGAAACTATTTGCCCTATGATTTGTACAAGGGTGAGTCTCACCTTGGGTAGTTGTGTCTTTGTTTATTTAATTATGTGTGTTAGTGTGCTAATATGATTATGATGATCTAATATTGTGTTGTCATTTCTGTACATAATATTGCAAGTTTTATTTGTAATACTCCTGTGCAATGTGTACTATGCGGATATGCAGATGAAAATAAAATATTTAGTCTCGGGGAGAACAGTTGTATTTTGTGTTACCGGGGATTTGTCGATTGAATGCAATTTTTGGGTTTATCTTGCAATTAATGTATTAGTAAGCCCAAATTTCTAAATGCTCATATGTATTTAATACGTGTAAACCAGTATACATGTTGTCCTGTTTTGTTTAATCCTGGAAGACTGATATACCATCTGTATTGCTTCTCTGTCAACAAAACTATGACCGCATATGGTTACTGATCTCAAGTTTTATTTAGTTGTCGGTAATGCTTATTCTTGCTTCATGTATCCCAGATCAACGCAAAGCGGCAAAAGTTTCTTTCTATGATAAGAGAGAATTTTGGCGTGGATTTATTGACAGGCATGCCATGGTAAATGATTGGAACCATCGATCACAGTATCCTGTTAAAAGAAAAGAATTAATGACTTACAAATTTGTACTTCATATTTTATCAGGAACTTTAGCAACACACTAAGCACTTCTAGCTCACAAGTCTTGAAACTACAGTTTATAAATGGAATCAACACATGACATATTAGTGTTAATAGTATTTTATATGCTTGCAAGATGGTTTTAAATTATATTCTAAAACTGGTTTTAAATGTGGTTATAGTTGTGACTGTTGATGGAATCTTATTGACAAAGAGTGGTACCATGACTAGTGGTACAAGTGGTGGAATGGAAGCGAGGTCACATAAATGGGAAGCTATATAAGAAGATCACATAAATGGGATGATATATAAGAAGGTAGAAGGTATGTAGAATAGTTTAGCTATGTTATTAGTCTTATTGCAACACTATTTACACAAGGCGACATATATAGGTCTAAAAAGAAATAAAGAAGGGCTTGAAGCAGAGTTACAAGAGTTTGGGTACATAAGGGAGATATCTGTAAAGTAGTGTGAAGCTTCTGTAAAGATCAGTGGGCTCCAAGAGATTATTCAGTACGCAAACATTTAGAAGGTCATCAACAACTATTTCTACAAGAGAAACCTATAACATAGGCTTCATCAAGTATGTTTTTTATTAGATTTGTTTATTTTTAATGGTTGTCAGTCTCTCTTTGTTCCATGTTTATAAAACATTGGTAGTAGTTTATTCAGAAATCGTATGTAACAAATAAATTAAAAAATAGCAACATTATATTAATAATGTGTATGGGAGTGTTTGGATGTGCAGTCAAAATGAAATTACAATAATAAGTTATGATTGCATTACAAAATGTGATTAGGATTGACCATAACATAGGGGTCAAAGTATGTTCGAATTGAATTTTGGGAATTTTTTGCGGGACAGTTTATGTCACCAAGAAGTGGTAATTGACTGGATTATGGACTAACTTTTTTTGCAGCTTTAGCATATGTAAACAGAGTTAATCTGGTTGTATGTTAAGTGGCATGTTAATTCAATTTAAGTAAAGATAATTTTGATTATAAATCTATTTCAAAGATAATGTTTTATGCACTTTTTTTCTCTTCGACTACAGGAAAGAATAAAGAAAACCCTTATTTAGCTCCAACATCCACTGAGGTAATTTCTTTCTCTTTGTAATGTTTGTTTTAGGCCTTAAGTGTATAATGCATTCTTAGTTAGACTTATTAACCTCAGTTTTATTGGGACGTCAAGACAAGTACTCAATGCCATTAACAGAAGAACAAGGCCCTTACCAAGGCATATGCCATTAGGGGAGACCGATATTCTGCAGTGGCGTGCAAGGTATACTATGTAAATATTTACAACATTTGACATTTGTAATATGATGTGAGTTTATTAATATATACTTGCAGCATATATGAGCAGAATGTGCGTGTTGTACCTTGTCCTAACAGAAGACCTATATAGCAGGTACACTACATACCACAATACATCATTTCATTTAAATAAAAATAAAAGTGATAATTAAACTCTCTTAAAGATAGATTGTAGATTGTATATATAGATCATGGGCATTTCTGAAGTAGACGATCAATCTGAATATAATTAGATTACAGTTAATAGTGGTAAAATTTGAAAATGTACTATATTTGTAGGCTTCTATAGATTCTGATATCTTCTTCAAGTTAGCGACTATCATTTCGCTCGAGATTATTTGTACAAATTTTTAATACTTTTAGGATTATATGGGAAGAAACTGTTACACAGAAAGGTTACTCCAAAAAATAGAACCATGGATACATCAAGAACTAAATTTTGTTATTGGGCATCCAAATCCTGTTGTACTTTTACATTTGGTGACCTCATTCTTTATCTCGAACCCTGAAGAAGGTACTTCAAGACCTGGTAGTGAAAAAGTCAACTATATTGAACGTTTTCATCCTTCTCTCCGAACGGAGTATTATATTATGGCATGCAGTCATGTAGGTTATCTCAATCTTTCACTAATTTATACTTCCATTAAATTATGAAAAAGATACATAAATTCATTACAAGCATCCCAAAATGGGTCGATGCAGTTAGCTTTTTTATGTAACCAAAATTCATAAGAAAGCATATTGTTTATTCAAGGGGCCAATAAGACATTAGTTTTAAAGACATGTATGTTGAAAGATTGGTTTGAAACCGCGCTCCTGTATGATCTTCGTCCTTGGTTTCGTGATGACGACTTCTGATTAAACACCGCAACAAGATGAGGATAATTAGTGTTTTAATTCAAATTATGATTAACGGTAATGATTTTAGGGATTTTGATATTTTAATTTTGGTTATTAATTACTGATGATTTTATTGTGTGATTCTCAGACCTTGGTGCTATGTGTACCTGAAAATAATGTGAGACCTTGGTGCTATGTGTACCTGAATTTAATGTGATTAATGGAGGTTCACATTGTTGGATCGTTGTACTCTGATCAAACTATTTATATAGCTTGTTAAAGTTTAGTAGCCTTGGATAAATCCTAATCTACTAACAATGAAACACTGAATTACTCTATTAAGTATGCGGAATTACTTAACAAAGCTAAGAAGAATAACAAACTTGAATACTTTATATTATCACCTTGAACCTGCTTAATGAATACAGATTCACAACCCTAAATAAAGTTTATCGAACTTTATCTTCTCTAANGCTATGTGTACCTGAAAATAATGTGAGACCTTGGTGCTATGTGTACCTGAATTTAATGTGATTAATGGAGGTTCACATGCAGGTAACAAGCTTGCAATGCAGAAGTTTATGATTCTTCCTGTTCCTGTTGGTGCTTCTTATTTCAGGGAAGCCATGAAGATGTGTGTTAAAGTGTATCACAACTTATTAAATATGTTGCAGCCTGTTGTGATTATAGGTGGTTTGAAGTCTGGATGGTGTTGAGTTACTTGATACATTTATTTATATATCTCTGGCGGATTCAGGCCTTGATTATAATGGATTGGTTGAAAGAAGTGAATCTAAGGTTTATCGACGTGCTTATGTATTTGTGTAATTCATTACATATTTGTTTATGATCTTTTGAGATACTCAAACTTAATACTTAAGCGTCTAATATTAATCAAAATGAAATGATAGAGCTAGCCCGCCTATCGGGCGGGTCTTGAAGCTAGTACCATATAAAGAGTCAACAAGTTTATGTTTTTTTGTTTTTTTTTTTTTTTTTTTTTTTTTTACATCTTATAATTATAACCAATATTCACTAAGACATATCATATTGTCAATTTTATTTTGTACACCATATAAATATGTAGTTAGTAAAAATTACATGGTATTAGATACGCGCTAACATGACACATCATTTTATGAATTTTATTTAGTAAAAATTATATGGTCCAAACTAATCTCGACAATAATTATATAAATATGTAGTTACACCATATAATTAAGTAATAGCACCACGCCATGCAGTGCCAATTTGACTATAATCATAGCAAATGCCATGCGGTAAATGGTTCATGATACTTCATGTATATTACAAAATTGACTATTTTAAATTTCAAAAATTAACTAATTTTCAAATTTAAATTTAAAACAAGCAATTGCGTCTGTAATTTAAGAACTTTTCTAAGCATAATATTAGAAATTATTTAATATGGGCTATAATTTTCTCATTAAATTTTTGAATTCATATAGTTAGTTGATCAAGGGTAACTTTATATTTTTCATATGCTTAATATTTTTTACTTTCAACAAGAAGGTAAATGCTTTATGATAAGTATCTATACTACATATAAAGCATGAATGATTTTCTCTCCAAAATTTTAAGACTTACAAGAAATTAAGCATAGTTTACAACACTTTAATGCACAAAATTTTCAAAATTACAACAAAGTAAGCATATTGTACACCAAAATAAAGCATGGTGTCATTTTAAGACCAAAATTCTATCAAACAACATTAATGCTATTAAAAACACCCATTCACTAAAAATTACAACCATTTAACCACAATGTACAATAGCTGCAACCAATTTTCAGATGTACAACAAAATAAGCATAATGTACAACAAAATAAGCATGATGTAATTTTCAGACTTACAACATTAATGCTATTAAAGTGATCAAGGTTATTAATGACTATAATGACTACTACTTACAAGAAAAGAAATATAGTGTACAACACTTTAATGCACATAATTTTCAGACGTAAAAGACAAGAAGCATAGTGTACAATAAAACATCACATTAATGTTATTTAATGTAGTCAATTATTTAACTGGTCAATAAATACAATTAATACAGTTATTAAAACACCCCTTACATAAGAAATATAAATTATCAAGCATATTGTACAACTAACTTAAACACAATTCATGCATTAAATTTCACTACTACAAATATAAAGCACATTATACAAATATTCAAGCACGAACGGGCAACGGGCCAAATGGGCTTGAGCCCAAACGGGCTCGAGCCCGAACATGCACGGGCCAACGGGTTCAAGCCCGAACGGGCACGGGCTATACGAAATTTTTGATATCCGTAAATTTATTATCAAAAATATCATAATAAACTAAAATACATTATTTATCAAAAAAATTTATTTCAGGGACAACGGCGGGTACCCTGCTAGTCAATAATTAAATATTTAAATGCAATCATTAACTAATTTCGTCGTCAAACATACCAGTTACTAGAGTATGTCAATTGGTAGCAAGTGTTTAAGAGTTTTTTCAAGTAACTAGCAACAAATGTCTTAACATTTTGTAAACTCTTTTAAAGGCACCAAATCGAAATTGCTAATTTTAGTAGTGTTTACTAACAACTATCATTTACATTTAGGATATGTTTGGCTAAAATAATTGTTGCTGAAGCTATAAATGAAGATGTAGATTAAGATGATGAAAGAGATTATAAAATAGATTATTGTTATAAATCATCTAAAGTATCATTTGATTTTCAGAGATTATAAAAAATTAATATTATAAACTCTTATAAGCTATTTATATCAAACAAATATTATATTTAAGTATTTTCTGTTATTTTTAAATAAGTATAGTCTCTCAACAATCTCGTATGCTAAATATACTTTACTAATTATAGTTATACAACTATGTTAATAAACACTGACTTAGGATCAAAATAAACAAAATGCTATTCGCTTACTAGTATTGATTGTTGGTTTGAGCTATTCCTTGCTGCTAACTCTATTTTCGCCCGACATATCCAAACACTACTTGGAGTGTTTACTTTTCCCTTATTTCATTCTTAATTCATATTAATGTGAGCCTAAAACATTTATTCTTTCTTAATTGGTAGACTCACAAATGTCTCTTTTTTCTATTTAAGAGGCTAATTAATACACTTAAAGCTAAACCACTCAATTTAGTACGGAGTAATTGGTTTTTAAAAAAGTTTTAAGTAAAACTTATTTTCATAGAACACTTATTTTGATTTTTTGAATGTGGTTGTATGTTTACCACTTTACCATAATAAAGCACACAAAAAAGAACATTTCATTTTTGAGCTTTTATACCATCATAGCATATTCTTTGCCTCTACCACCATTATCATCACCTCATTTAGGGTTTATCCAACCACCACAAACCACCATAAACAAAATGGAACTATCACTCACCACCACCCTAAACCACCACTCCTTCACCCCCACAACCACCCTTTACCGCCGTTCCCCAAAATCCATCACTTTCCCAAAACCCACTTCCTTCCTCCCGCCAATCAAATCATCCCTAAACCGTAACCCTAATAGAAACCCTAACCCTAAAAACCCTAGTAACCCTAGTTTACTATCTTCCCTCAAAACCACCGTCGTCACTGGCGTCACCGTCGCCGCCATCTTCCTCACACGCAAACACGCACTCGCCGCCCCACCACCACCGTCTCCGGCCACCGTGGAAACCACCACCACCACCACCGGAGAAGATGACCAGCTTGAAGAGAAAGCATTGGAGGATCATTTGTGCACATACCCAGATGATGTAAAAGCTATAAAGAGCTTAATGGAGGTGAAAATTAAGAACGGGAAGGTGCACGAAGCTATCGGGTTGTTGAATCAGTTAATCGAGCTCGAACCGAGCGATAGCGAGTGGCAGCTGTTGAAATATCACTTGCATTCCTATAGTGGTGATCATGAATCAGCTAAATTGGGGTTTGAAAGGATTATTGAAAATGACCCTTTGAAAGTTGAGGCTTATCATGGACTAGTAATGGCTGCTTCGGCTAAAGAGTCGAAAGAGGATTTGGAAAACGTCGAGAAACGGATAGTTGAAGGGATGGAGGTTAGTAAAAAGGCGAAGAAGAAAGATGATGTGAGGGATTTTAAGTTGTTGTTGGCGCAAATAAGGGTGATTAAAGGGGAGTATGATGACGCGTTGAGGATTTATGAGGAGTTGTGTAAGGAAGAGCCGAGAGACTTTAGGCCGTATTTGTGTCAAGGGATTATTTATACGTTGTTGGGGAAGAATGATGATGCGGAGAAGATGTTTGGGAAGTATAGGAGGCTTGTTCCTAAAGGGCATCCGTATACTAGGTATTTTGATGATAATATGGTTGCGACTAAGGTTTTCGCACAAAAAGTGGAGAATGAACGAGCCTATGCTAAGAGTTGATGGTATGGTTTATTTGGGTTATGGGGATTATGATTATGGTTATTTATGCTTTAGTCGGGTTAATGGCTTCTTGTTTTAAATGGGTTGATTGGGAATATGTGATGTAGTTAAGGTTTAAATTTTGGTTGGATTTTGTTTAACGAGTAACGAGTAATGAGTAATTTATCTTTTGATTTGTTGTTATCTTGATTTGATATCTGTCTTAGCTGGTATTTCTGTGTCTATGTGGTTCATTATTGCCATGAACAAGCTTTATGTATTTCTGTGTGAATAAAAACTTATGGCTTGAATTCCTTTTAGAAAAAGAAAGGGTTGACATTGTTGACCGCCCCTATAACTTTTTTGATTTAAAAGTTACAAGGGCTTCGTTAGAAGTGATGAGGTAATATGGCTTTTTGGAACTTTTACCATGTCAAATATCCGATATTTTGTTTAGAGCACTTGTTACGGGATAGAAATTTCTTGTCTCAAGGGATTAGTGTAGGATCATGTCATTTAGCGGTATGAGGCAAGAAGGAATGAAGAGGAGATTTAGTATATCTGATTTGAGGAGAAATGAAATAGTGCCATTAAGTATGGATGATCGGTCTGAAGGATGCACGAGGCTGTATAAATGTATTTATTACTCTCAGAATCTGTATCACCTCTGTAGATAGTAAAAACTCTTTAGGCATCAGTTTTACCGGATAGTTCAGTTTTTTTTAATTCGTGTTTCTTTATTGACAGTTTCATTTGCATTTACATATCTTTTGTGGTGGGTATGTGAGTATACTCTATATTATCGCTATCTAATATCTGACTATGAGAGTCAGTAATGTCATAGGTATACCGAATGTGAAAGGTAGAGGTGTCAAGATGGCATCTAGGGGGATGGGTTGAAATGGATCGGGTTGACCCAATGGTGTAATGGGCTGCGTTGGGTTGACCATAAAAAATTTAGCTCATTTTTATTCCAATGTTAGTAAATCAAAGCATTAATCATGATTGAAAATAATAGCTTTATCAGTACTCTAATTCTTTGAACAGTGCATTCTAAGAAGTTTGCAGCATCATGAAAACTCAGACAACTTTCCGACCCTTAGGGCCCTTTTGGCCATTCCCCCAGCTTAGTTAATTGATTTTATCAGTTGAGATAAAATTTACAATCCAAACTGGCTCATTCATAGCTTTTTGATTTGGTTCCACGGAGCGGTACACTGAACTGCCAACCTAATTTAGACAGAAAAAAGAAAGATAAATGGGTCAAAGTCGTCACCTATCGTGATATGCTGGAGATCCTTCATTTTTATGCCTTCTTAGTGTGGGCATGCTATTTGCAATGAAATCAAGTCCAGGTTGATTGAGGTAAGGTAACTTTCCGGAGTATTGAGGGTCTGTTATTGGTATCTTTCAGACCAGGCAACTTGTCACAACATATGGTTTCCCTTGTTAATCTTTGCTTCCATGTACTGTACTTTGAAACCTTTGATCAAGTTTTATGCAATCCTAAACTGGTTCTCTACTTTCCATGCATTTAATGTAAAGTCACTTTGGTGCACCTGGTCCGTGCAACTGTGGTCTCTACTTTCCTAGTTCACATGGTCCATGCAAAGCGTCCCATCCTCATGAACAGGGCAAAACTTTTTCTTTTTAAAAGGATGGGCGTGTGACCCTTTTACTGTTTTACTAGAATGCTTCAGTTGGGGGTCAATCGTGTCTGGCATTATTTACAACAATGACAATTTAAAGACTGGACATTTGGCAACGAAGAGCTGCATAGAGCTCAGAATTGGTTCAAGGGGTGGTGGTGGTCTATACAGGTGTTAAGAGAAACAGAGACCAGTACTACAGACTGGTGATATGTGTTGTCCTAAGGTGTCTCAAGTTCACATTTCACTTACTCCAACTTTGGGTTCAGCTTTCGGGAGGCCTACACCTTGGCATAAACGTTCTTTGAGAAACCGATTAAAGGAAGGGCTTCGTGAAATGTTGTGGGTTTAATCCAAAACTTCTTCGGTTCCCAAGTTCAAAGTGGACTCTGGGTAGTGTTGCACGTCGAAACAACCTTATCGCTAATATAAAAAGCTATAAAAGAGCTGCGAAAATATAACTTGAGTTGGTTTGTCACATTCTATGGGTTTCTACCAGATTATATATTCTAAAGATATTTTCTTTGCTTTACATAGTTTATGAAATCATTATAATATCTATCTTAATCTTAATCTTAACTACCTATAATGTAAAAATGGTCAACCTTAAAAGTGAACTCTTGAAACTTTGGTCAATCTTGAAATCTTGAAATATTTGCTACACATTTAAATACACGGATATGGCATTCACTAAATAATTCGAAAGTCAACTACTTTGCATTGCTGTCTTATAAAAGAAAGGAAACTATTTATGGTTGTCTTATAAAAGAAAGGAAACTATAAAAGAAGGAAATATTGAAATATTGGCTACACTTTGCATGGCTGGCTGGACACACATTTCGATTTCAAACCCATGTTGAAAGTTGAAATTGTTGAAAATGAATATTTATAGCAACTTTGTATCAAAACGTAATGCATAGCAACTTTGAAAATGAGTACTTTATGAATCAAACTTTTAGATATAGCAACTTTGAAAATGAGTTGTAAAACACTTATTGAAATGAAAATCTGTACTCTATGAATCAAAACGTAATGCATGTTTAATATTTATTGCAACATTGATAATATTTAATGCATGTGTAATATAACAAGGAAACGATAAGCATTTGTACTCAATACTAATCAACGATTTGGTCAGAAAAGGAAACAATTTCTTTGGTTCATCAATGAGGGCGGGAAAACTCAAATTCAAAACAAAACTAATGTATACCTTCTTGCCAAAAAACCATTTGTACTCAGTATTCAAAAGAATGTCGATGATGATTTTGAGGTTAGTTCTAATCTTTCATTTGATTTTGAGGTTAGTTCTAATGTGCCATGCATTAATGCAATTTGAGGTTCTTCCCAATCGATTAGTGGAATCAGTTGAGGTTCATTATATTATTTCTTCTAATACATTATATACGCCATTTTTTATAATGCATTTTATAGCAACTGATTCCATCTTTAGTAGGTTCTTCTCAAAATGTGTTGTTCTAATGCTCCATTATTTGTTCTAATGCATTGTTTTTTTACAGCTTCTTCACAATCCGAACCATGCTCCACATCCTAATCCTTTTTCAACCCTAACTTGATCAGTTGGAATTGGGATGATGTCATTGTCATATCAAGTGATGATGAAGATGATGAAGAAGAACCAATTCCAACACCAATAACCGTTGCGAGTCAAGTATTCGTGCGCGGTCGGAAAAGAGTTTATTGCTTGGTTGATGAAAGTGAGACCGATGAAGAACAGAGTTATATTTTATGCCTTTTGTTAAAACAACTTGTTTTACATCGTTTATAAACTATGTTTTGGTTTACTTTGTTTCTTTTCTTATAAAAAAATGAATGAATTATTCTTGCTTTGTTACTTATTAAGGAGACATTCTTATTGTTTCTTTTGTCTAATTTTTTGTTTCATATAATTATCCTACTGAAGATGGAATCAGATGCTATAATTTATCCTACACAATGTTTAAACAAACCATTTGTACTCAATACTCAATTCGATTAGAGGTCTTATTACTGTAGTACAACCTTGTGTTTAGGGTGTTTGGCATTGAACCATACGAAAAATATTTAACCTGAATTAACCCATTCATAAGTAAACTATGGGTGGGAATAAATCAAACAGTTTGAGGCTTTCTCCATAAAAGAATTATAAGATACGCATATAACTATAATACATTGTTTGTGACGTTACATTATAATTACAAATCATGTGATGTTTTGACTTTGGTTGCTAATTTAATTTGGTGTAGAGATTCAATAACAAAAAAATAAAAATCAATCTATTTGTGGAACATATTTTTTGGTCGTAAAAGCCCTAATGACGATAGATGAATAATATTTTCATTATAAATAGTAAACAAGTACAATAGCTATATATTAATCATTAGGCAAGGTCACCATATATATATATATATATATATATATATATATATATATATATATATATATATATATATATATATATATATATATATATATATATATATATATATATATATATATATATATATATATATATATTTTGTAAGCGCTTCATTTTATCTTTAATACTTATAATGCATGTATATATGCATGCTTAAACTTAAAAGTTCTTAAATTTTGAGTAATTTCTAATGCCTAATATACTCTTTACAAAACAAGTTTACATGGAAGTGCTTTTTAAATGTGGCAAGTGTTACTGTTTGGTCTATCAATAGAACACACTAACAAAGGAAAATCTATTTATAAATGACAACCAATCACACGGTTGTTGATAAACTTAAGAAAAACACACACACACACAGTTTGCGCGGGCATTCGTCTAGGATTACATGGTTGCAACCGGTTGCATCAATTTAAAAACATAAACACACACACACAAAAACACACGGTTGCATCAAGAGTTACACCAGAACCACAAATTTGCAAGTATACTTATTTGCCGCTATACACCGTCGCTTTGCACGGATATTCGTCTAGTTGTTAATAAAAATGTTCACGTCTGAATGTCTGATCAACAATATAGTGGATTAACTACATGTCTACATGCAATTAGGGCTGTCATTCGGGTTGACCCGGTCGGGTTCGGGTCAACTCGGGTCGGGTCAAGTCGGGTCGAGCCTCCCAAAAACATACCCCAACCCGACCCTATTTAGAACTCGGGTCAACTCGGGTCGGGTCAATTCGGGTTCGGGTCAACTCGGGTCGGGTCAATCGGGTCGGGTCAACTCGGGTTTGGGGTCTACCCGAGTATTTTTATATTGTAAAGTGTTAGTTTAGTCGGGTCAACTCGGGTTCGGGTCGGGTCAAGGCTAAAAAAACATACCCAAACCCGACCTTGTTTAGAACTCGGGTCAATTCGGGTTGACCCGATTGACCCGAATATGATTTTTGACCCGAGTTGACCCGACCCAAGTTGACCCGAACCCGGTCGAGTTCGGGTCGGGTTTTATGACACCGCTCTCACGCATCGGTTCTATTACAAGTTATCGAATCTATGAATCTATTCACTCTTTTTTATTATTATTTTTTTTTATTGTTCCATATATGTCTGCTTTGACACCCCTACATGCAATGATATCTTCTTGAAACATACTGATGCAAAGGCGTCTGGATTACAAACAAAGCCAACCTAATATTGATATGCTTTTGATGTACGTACGGTTTTATAAAAAATATTAAAGTTTAATATATTTTTAAAAAAGTAAAGAAACCTTAAAAACACGTACCGAATGCAGATCTTTTAAGATTTTGGGTTAGTCTGGTTTGAGTCTATTCGGTTCAGGTCTGTCCGGGTTCGGGTCAACCCGAATATGAGTAAAATGATAATCTTTTTTGTCAGTTTTATAAGTTTACATAAATAATTTATAAAAATTGTAAGAAACCCTTATTCGGGTCAATCAGTTCAAACTGAACCCGAGTTAGCCAAACATATTTAACCCAACACTCGACCTTATTTAGCATAATTGTAACACTCCACTCCAAAAGGGGGCGAATATCACACTTAGGGGGTTGGCAACACACCCCTCACCCCATTTCCCTTCACTCACTTACACCCAATCCCCTTATGCCACATCATCCTCCCACTTTTTCCTTCCCTCACTCAAATTTTGTTGGCAACACACCCCTCACCATTCACTCACTCCTTTTTTCTTTTTTCTTTCCCAACGGTCGAATTTTTTCTTCTTCACCGCTCGGTAAGCTTCCCCGTTCGGTGCCTCCCCGTGTCCTCACCGCATGAAGGGCGGCGGTGTTACCGCTCGGGGTCTTCCCCTCCCCGTGCCTCCCCGCACCCATTGCCAATCCCCTTACGGAATCGAACTAATGCAAGCAAAAGACTTTACTAACAAAATGGTTCTGCAAAGTTCCAATTACTAATGGAATACAAAACACGAGGAATTTTCAAAATTTAATGTCTAAACAAATTCTAGTGTGGATGTGGTATGCTGTTCTCAAGTCGGCCCATTAAGCTCCTACACACTCTTCACTCGTACCCTATTTTACCTTTGTTATCTGTCGCGAAGAAAAGTAATGTGGCTAAGCTGGTTGACCCGAATAAGATTATTGACTCTAATAACCCAACTTGAATAAGCTTAATCATGTTCGAGTCGACTTTTAGACACCACTAATTGGAAGTGACACGTTACACTACCAAAAATAGTCGAATTGGCGACGAACCTTTTTCCGAGGACACAATGTCGTCTGCTAAACGACAAAAAAAAATAAATAATAATAAATAAATAAAAAATAAAAAAAATCATTAACCGAGACTTGAGTGGGTTGAATTTTATACCAAAAGTTTTCCCTAGGACATGTCCTCAGGGAAAAGATGGTCAAATTTGACTTTCTTTTACCAAATGTTATTCACAGAATATTTTGGCGGTGAAGTTTCCCGCCAAAGTTTACCCGTGGACATGTCCTCGGGGATACTTATTTACAGTTTTGACCAAAACGTTGACCTTGAATAGCAGTAATTACCATGATTAGCATCATTGAAACAATAATGTGGCATTGAATAATGTTTACGTAAAGATTATCTCTAGCCATTTTCATATCTTAGTCGTTAAATATGCAAGAAAAAAAAGTCTTTTCAAGAATATTCGCCTTACAAAATTTTTCATCTTCAAACATCTACTCCAAAACTATTTAGTTATTGTCCAACGCGTACGTCATGATTTCCATTTCCAGTGCACTGCAATCCAAACTCCCTAGCATACTAGGAAAACAACGTTTTTCGCCATCATAAGACGTCTTGCAACATCATTAGCATTAGGTGCCCTTAGATAAATTTTTTCAAACACATGTACTATTGAACGAAAAAACTTTTTGCTCTTCCGATTGCCGCTGATTAACCTATTTGGTGTTATTTTTTGTATGCTAGACAAACCTAGTTTAACACACGCATCAGCCGCTGCGTAAAATATTTACTGTGAGGATTATCTTTGTAGGACCGTAGAACAACCTTAAACACTAACTAATATGGCGTTATTCTAGAGAGAGAGAGAGAGTAGAGAGAGAAAGTGGGAGGAACTCATGTGTGTGAAATGAAATACTATTTGATTACCAAGAGAACCAACCAACCTCCAAATGAGGTTTACATGAGTATTTATAGTGTCTGTGGAAAACTAGAAGGGGGGTTGAATAGTTTACCGCTTTTTAAGTTAATTATCTTTTGAAACTTTCGTATAATCAAAGATATAATCTAAGATATACTTTTCAAATAATCAAAGATATAAGCAAAGATACTATCAAAGATATAATCTAAAAGATAATACGTAGCAAGCAAGACTAGAGAAAGAAACGATCAAACCACAACACGATTGTTTATCGTGGTTCGGCTACAAGGACTCTTTTTCCTTGCCCTACGTCCACGCCCCGAGTATCCAACTCGAGAGTTTAAAGCACTAGTCAACAAACTCCTTTCCCGGTGGAGAAACCTTTACAATCGTCGCTTACACGTTTATCCGGTATATACCGAGTTCTAGTTCGATGTAGAACCAACCTAACGTCGCCTAATTCCTTTTTCCGACACTAAGCTAGATGTCGAGTTCTTTACCAAGGGTACAACCACTCCATTAGTTCTTTTACAAGGGTACAACAACTCCCGACACACTATGTATTTTGAGGCCTAAAATACTAACCGATCAATTCTATACAAGATACAAATTAAGTATAAACTACCAAAGTCTATACACAACAAAGCTAATCAAGTCTTGCCACTTTGAGTTGAAACTTGTAACTTCTTAGATCAATATGTGAACTCCTTTGCTACACAAGAGAATCACACAAGTTAGATCTTACTGAGTTAGATGAGAGAAAATATGTGAAATATGACTCTAAGTGATGAGAGATTTCTTGCAAGTGGTTTGGTATTTATACCCAAACAAACATTAGCTCTGGCGGAACTGGCGGATCCCTCATAAGGGTCCGCCCATATACCCTGAGGGTTCCGCCAGAACTGACACACAAACTTGCAATAAATCTCTCCAAGACAAAATAGGTCACATCAACTTATTACATGCATTGACTCAATGTGGAATGCTTCTAAAAATGTGTAAGAACTATAGATGGTCAAACACATAAACTTTTCATAAATGCATATTGATGAGATGTGACACTTTCTTTTTAAAGAAGTAAAACTTATGTTATTCATAAAAAGAAATGTAAAGTCTAGTTATACAAGACTTAAAACTAAAGTGATGTATTACTATAAGCTAAAGTTTGTACTTTGTCATTAACAAAACTTAGCAAAGATCGTAAAATATAAATAACGTTTTTAGGCGATATTTGTATTAACAATCTCCCCCTTTTTGTTGATGACAAAACATAAACTTTATTTATAAGTAAGCCACTAGTTTTAGTGTTAAGTCTTATAAAGTTTGTATTAAAACTTGTTTTACGAAAATAATAAAAAGAAGTGACAAAGTTAGAGATGAAAACAAGTTAAAATTCTCCCCCTTTTTGTCGAAACAAAAAGAAGACTAGCGTAGCGGAACTTATGCACGTGCTCCCCTTTGGACAATACTCCCCCTAAATGGAGTGCCAAGTTAGGAGTCATGGATTTTGAACCTACAAAGAAAAGGTTAGTTGCCACACAAGACAAGTATAGAACAAGTCGTGAAGCGTAATGATGCAATTNCAAAACATAAACTTTATTTATAAGTAAGCCACTAGTTTTAGTGTTAAGTCTTATAAAGTTTGTATTAAAACTTGTTTTACGAAAATAATAAAAAGAAGTGACAAAGTTAGAGATGAAAACAAGTTAAAATTCTCCCCCTTTTTGTCGAAACAAAAAGAAGACTAGCGTAGCGGAACTTATGCACGTGCTCCCCTTTGGACAATACTCCCCCTAAATGGAGTGCCAAGTTAGGAGTCATGGATTTTGAACCTACAAAGAAAAGGTTAGTTGCCACACAAGACAAGTATAGAACAAGTCGTGAAGCGTAATGATGCAATTCTCATGCTTCCCCTTGAATATTACTCCCCTAAATCGGAGTACCAAGGAAGAAGTCATGGATTTTGAACCTACAAAGAAAGGTTAGTTGCTGCACAAGACAAGTATAGAACATGTTGTGAAGCGTAATGATGCAACACGCATACTCCCCCTTGAATATTACTCCCCTAAATCGGAGTATCAAGGAAGGGAAACATGAGTTATTATCCTACAAAAGAAAGTTAGTGTTGAAAACACAAGATATACATGTTACCAAAACAAGGTATAGTGCAATCACAATACTTCAGTGGTCAACAAACAAAGCATATCTCATAGTAGAATAAAATTCATTTCATGTAAAATTTGACTTTTTGAAAGTCAAAGACAAGAAATTATGTAAATAACATCCTACTTCTAAATAACAATAAAAAGGAACTAGGAATGTAAAATCCTACATCTATAAAAAGGAAACCATCATTTTCCTTAGTGAGAAACATTTTTCCAAAACAAGGGTAAGGTTGTTTGGAGGAGGAAAATGTGTGTTGGAGGATGTAGCGAGTTTTATTTTGATTGTGGTGGAAGAGAAATTCTCTTGGTTTGTTGGTTTGTGGTTTTGGTGGTTCAATGGATGGAATCCTATTGTTGTTGGAGACTCTAGACTTGAGGTGGGTGAGACAAGGATTCTAGACGGTCCAAAATGTGGTTTAAGATAAACCTCATTTCATAGGTTAGCTCACGGATTTCCGTTCGACATCTTTCGGTAATGTGAGCGGTTCTTTCACAATCTCCGCAATCATGCCGGGGAAAGTTTGGTGGAAGAGGGATGTCATTTGTTGGTGGTGGAGCACTTGAGCTTGATGAAGCAAATGTGGATGGTTGAGAGGTGTTTTTGGTTTCTACATTTGATGAGTGTAAAGCCTTATGGAAATCCATAATATAGTTGATTTGAGAGTCAACCATATGTTTGAAGGCATGAAGGTGGTTAAGATGAGTTTTGAGTTCTACGTGAGTGTTTGGAGATTTGTCCCACATAGATTCTTCTATTTTCTTATACGAAGAAAATATGGAATCAAAGTGTTGGGAATGTTCTTGTTGTGGTTGTTGTTGTTGAGCATAATGGCGGAAGCTTGGCTCTCCGTCAAAAGGACCATGAATGAATTTGTAAACGGGGTGAAACACAAATGATTGAGGGTGTGTATGACCTTGATCTTGTGGAAAGATTGAGGGTCTAGCATAACGATAAGCCAAGCCTTCTATCAATGACGGTTGGTGAGGTGCATGATCTAATGACTCACTTGGTTGAAATCTAGGTAGTTGTTGTGTCTCCTCTTGGGTAATGATATCAAAAAGTGACAATGATGGAGGGTTTGATGATTTTGGTGATAGGTTTTCTAGAGTTTCCAAATGTGGTGATGGTGATGTTGGTGGTGTTTGGAAAAGTTCCATTGGTGTAAGTGTTGGTGATTGAGGTGATGGAGTTTTTGATGGTTGAGTTTGTTGCGATGTTGAATCACTTGATGTTTTAGTTGGTGGTTGTAAAATGTGTATGTTTGTATTGCCATGTTCGGGAGAGAATGGTGGAGTAGCAAGATTGAGCAAATCTTGAAAGGTGGTTATGTTGGTGTTGCAAGGTGTTGGTGTAGTGAGGTTGAAATAATCTTGGATGGGTGCCGAAATGTCAAATGATGAGTCACTTGATGATGATGATGAGCTTTGTTTGACGGTTTTGTTGAAGCAACAAGATTTACACTAATCCTAGTGGTTTTCTTTGATGATTCGGATGATGTGTTGGATTTAGTCATCTCAATTCTTTGGTTTGTTTGAAATTTAAGATTGAGAGAAGTGTTGCTGTTGGTGTGAGTTTTGGTGTGTTCAAAGGTGATCAAATTTATAAGAAAAACATGTCATGGAAGTAAGTGTTTGGATTTGATGTTCTACCATACAAAAATGGAGGTTTGTAATGATTTGGAAGATTACCAAGAACTTGTCAAATCATTGGAAGTCAATCCAATGGAGTTGGGTTGAGTGAAGGACTATCATAAGCACTCAATGCTATGTGTTCATGAGAAGTGTTTTGGTTTGAAATGTAGTAATGGTTTGAAGGATCCTTTTTGAGGGTTCCTTGGGTTAGTTAATTTTTGAATTTTGGCGGGAAATGGCTTCCTAATTGTTCTAATGGGTGAAAATGGTCCTAATGTGTTTGATGGAATGTTAGGAAGGTAGTTTCTCACTAAAGAAAAGGATTTAGTGTTTTATGAATTGTGAAATTTTGAAAATTAAAAACAATTTTCTGCAGTGCACCGGCGGAACCTTCGGGTTACACAGGCGGAACCCTACTGAGGGTTCCGCGGGTTCCGTTGGGCCAAATCTGGTTTTCCAGAAAAATGCACTGGCGGAACCCATCTGAGGGTGCCGCCATTTCCGCCAGGCCTGAAAAAGGAGGCAGTCCACTGTTTTGACCCGCAAGACGACTTTCAAATTTTTCGAAAACTCTTAAAAACAAAAATATAATGTATAGCGGGTTAGGAAAAACAAAAAATAGACATCAAAACACTCGTCTCATTGGACTTTGACCGGGGGCTAGCGAATATTTCTATACTTAGTAAGATTATCATAAGTATGGAAATTCAATAAGATCGCATATCATCAATCATCACAAGTAATGAGACTTACACATAGTCAAACAAAAGTAATATTGCATGAAAAACAAATAACAAGATAGCTCAACATGAAACACATAGTTTAACGTCTACAACGTTCTAAAAACTAAATAGTGCCAAACGCTCCTTAAGCTTCATCTTACAAGCTATCCAACTTCTTCTTTATCTTTCCCATGTACCTTATCATGCACTTCCACATTCCTTTTGTTTGCTTGAATTCTTCGGACTCATTCTTTAATGTGGGAAGTTGTTGAAGGTAATCAAGAGGTGCTAGCTTCGAATTTGGAAGATTTCCATCTTCGTTCATGTCGGATGATGATGATGATGGTGAAGGAGAGCGAGTGCGTTTCCCTTTAACTTTGAACACCCTTTTGTTACTTAGAGGGACGAATATGTGAGCCACGAAATTGTAGTCGAGGCTAATTCCCCTATTGTTTGGAGGAATGGGAGAGATGGCTCTAAAGAGGCGAGTAAGGAACATTCCATAAGGGAGAGCGGTTGTTCCAACTAATGGTATGTCGGCCATTCTTTTGGCTAGGTAGTAAGCTAAGTTAAAGGGTTGACTGGTGGAAATGCTATAGAGCATGTAGCAAAGGCATGTGTTGACATGATCTCTATTTCCTATGGAACTTATGACATTAGCTCTAAGAATTTCTTCCCACTTCTTAAATTGTGGTTTGAGCTCATTTAACTCCATACCAAAAGGGTCCTTATTCACATCATTTCCCGAATGATTCTTCCTAGCGTTAGAGGTCCTAACAAAGAGATGCTCTCGAATTGCTTCCTCATTAGCAAGAGGGTCATGGTATGGATAAAAATGCTCGATAGAGTCAAGGCTTGAAAGGGGCCACTTATCCGTGTAGAGACAAGTACCAATATTAGGGACGCCAAGTATTGTTGCAAAATCTCTCAATTGTATGAAATGTGGTGTTTGATTGGTTGTAAAGGTTAATGATATCTTACCATCGTCATCTAAAGAGAGGGTTATGGTTGCGTAGAATTCTAAGATGAACCTAGGACATATTGGCTCATCGATATCAAGGAGACAATCAAAGTTGATTGCGGCAAAGTTTTGGCGAATTGATGTTCCTTCTAGAAAGGATGGATCAATGGTTCTACCTTCGTGAACATAACGTTTTTCTAATGCCTTAAAGGTTTCTACTTGAACTTTGTTGAGACCTTTGGTCCTATGGTGTTTGGGCAAGTACTTAAGGGTTTCCTTGTGATCGGAGAAATTTGCGGGAGGCATGTTGATTCCTAGAAAACACAAAATTTTATGTTAACGACCTTTAAACAATGTGGATGTTCTAATGTGTTCCTATATGCAAAAAATGTGGAGACTTGGTTATCTTGACTCATTTAGATGCCCAAATTGTTTTGTTATGCAAATTTTGTTATAAAAACAAAAGATAACCAAAGCGCTCCTAGTTGAATGTGTCTTCGATTGAATGTACCCAAAAATACATATTAGTTATGTATCCCCTTTAGCATTCAAGAGACAATATGCAAGTGATGTTTCAATGACGTTTTTCATTTGTTTTAACAATGTGGTGAAGGGTTATGTCCTAGTTGTGAATGGTAATTTTTGAGAGACAATGCACTTGGTGTGTTTGGCAAATCAAAATAACAACAAAAAGGATACAATTCTTAACTAATGGAAGACATGATTGGTTTGCAACCAAGTTTTTCATGAATCAAAAAGTTCTATTCATAAACCCTAAGATTCTAGTTAATGAATGTAAATGAAAATGTTATACTTGAATCAAAAATGCAATTATGATTAGAACACTTACAAAGTTGATTGGATTTGAAGAGGTTAGAGTGAAAGCCCTAAATTTCGTATGGTTATGTGTTTTTGAGAGGGTGATGGCTGTTTGAAAAGTGAATGATTAAGTTAAGAAGGTGTTTGGTTTTGAATATGAAATAAAACAAACTGCAGGTTCGGCGGATATGGCGGAACCGAAAACTTGGTTCCGCCCGTTGAGGCTGAGGGTTCCGCCGGTTCAGCAGAAAAACAAAGAAGATTTGTTATGATTATTGTGATCATACTTTAGGTTCAAAACTAAGGTTTTAGGTTTCATAAGTCCTAAACTAGGTCTAGAAAAGTTGAATGATCCTAATCCAAGAGGTTTTGAAAGAGTGTCTACCAATGTGATTATCGTAATGGACGTTATTGGTTGAGATGTTCCTCAATGAACATTTTTACCAATGCTATGACGATGAATCTCACTATGTCATTCTAAGACCATAATGGATTGGATTGACGCTGACGTTGACGCTTCCTTTGTTGAAACGAGGGATTCCGTCGTTGACGTGAGTTTGCTTGATCTCAAGGAGTTTGTTGACATGCTTTTTCGTCCAATGTTGTTTAGAGAGCTTTAAGCTTCTTTGAGAATCATTTGGTAAGAAAGCATAAAAGTGCAAGTACAACTTGTCCTTTTTATCTTATCTTAATCACGGTCATAATTCAACTTGGTATACACATATGGTTTCTATTCCCGTTCCTTTGGGATACCATAATCCTTGTGTAGTATCTTTTGACGTATCCAAACACTCTTTTCCAAAAGAGTGTTTTAGAACCCTTTCTAAAACGAGCACATAGATAAGTACCAAACATAATGTTGAATCTAATTGTTATGAGAACAAGTAGTTTTCCGAACATTTCTCTAAGTTTAGTTTTAGCTACGGATTTACTAATCTCATTCTTGATAAGTCATCAATAACTTAACCATTGAGAACAAGAGAGTAACTAGGAATGTCTTTAAGTTAAAATTCCTTGCTTTTGGGGCTTGCTTTTATTATCAAAAAGTCTTTCAAATATTGACACTCTAATCACTTTATTACTTTGAAAGATCTATTTTGTTTCACTAGTTGTTTTACTCTAAATTCCAACTGTTTCTGTTGAATTTATTTAGACACAACTATGACCTATGAATCAAGTTTTATAACTTATGTCAATTTTACTTGATTCAATGTTTGACTCAAGGTGAGAAGATGTTATTTTGAACTTTTACCCTTAATTTTGTGACACTCGTTAGTGTATGACTTTAGGATTTTAAACATCTATGTTTGTTCTTTTTAATAGTTCATCTTCCTTGTCATTTTACTTAACTTGCTTGTCTTACCATTGTTGGACTTTCGACTAAGTCATCATCTACCGAAGACGATATCTTACAAGGAGGTGGTCTTTCATTAAATGTTATATTCAACGACTCCTCGACTCTTTGGGTTTCCTTACTTAAGACACTATGAACTTTATTAGTTTTGAAAAAGTCCAAGAGGTACAACATCATAAGACTAAGTGTCACATTTAATGTGTAAATCCTAGATGTTGAAAACTCATTTTCTTCCGTACATCCTAATGTATGCTAATGTGATTTATTTCACCTTGTGTGTTTTATGTGAAATTATCATAAAAGAGTGGTTGAAGTAAAACACAATTTAAGATCCAAAGTATGGTGTTTAAGAATGTTGTTTTACAAAGATTTGTTTTGCAAGCATCACAAAAGTGTTAGACATTTTATCACTTAGGAAATTCTTAGTTAGCTCACTTGTAAGCAATAGTTAAGTGAGACTTACTCAAGAGGTTCTCGTGTTTATCTCTTGACGGTTAAAGAACCGAAACACCTTATATCTCCTACTAGTACTAATGACGAAATTCCTTGTCGCAGAGAATCTAATCTTTGTTATTGCTAATAGCACGTACACACTATAGGATACACACTACTAATAACACATACTACAACACATAATGCTAGAAACAAGAGACAATGAAAGGCAAGTTGAAGTAATGCGTACCTTTTAAGTTGCATAGAGATGCTATCAAGAGGATAAACACAAAGCATAAAATCTTGGTTTGACGACACGCTTGGAAACTCAATTACTCATGTATCCAAGAAGGTTAGATAATCATATAAAAGAATAGAACATGATATTCTTAATCCTTTTATCATGAGTTTCTATTAGAGGTTAAATTATCTCTAAATCTCTCTTCTAGGTTTAACAAATTTTACTTGCTTTGTTTTACTTGTTGATGGTGCTTTTGAGTTAAATCATAATCCGGTTTTATCTTTAAACAACCTTTGACTCCTCAACAATCTTTCAAGAGATTTTGAGCTTTCATCAAATTTATCTAACATTTTTCCTTTCTCATTTTGCTTTTTAACCTCATGTTTGTAATCTAGACATAATTTACATTCTAGATCAATTTCAACATTACTCTCAAGTCTAGACATTTTATCTTCTAACAAGATTCCCTTTTCAAAGTTATTCACAAAAGATTTTGAAGACTCATTGTTAAAGATAGTTTTTAGGTTCATGTTACCTAAAAGTTTAGACTCATTTTCTAATTTAGAAAATTCTAAGATAAATGTGTCAAAGCAAAAATGTTTGGTTTCAACATGTACCTTGCTTGTTGTTTCAATAAATTGAAAATCACTAATCGGATGATCATCTTCATCTACATCCGTGTCATTCCATGATTCGCAAGCAGGTTCTCTTTGACACACGTAATCATCTTCACTTGTACCTTCATTGAAAACATTTAAACTAGTAGTACATGTATTCACTTCTATTAAGTGTCTATCTATTAGTTTTTCTAGAACTTCTAATTCATATGTAAGATCAAATTGATCATCTTTGACTTGACATATTTCTTGATGATGGTTTAACAAATTTTTCCAAATATCATTAGCCGTTTGACAAACAAACACTCTTTCATATTCGACCCTTGGTAAAGCTTTATAAATCATTATCTTAGCTTTAGTGTTTTTATCAAGTTTTGGATAATCATATTGATTTTCAAACTCGTGTTCGTTGGTTTGAAATCACCAATAGAAATAATATGCCAAAGATCTTGATCAATTGATCTCACATAGTTTTCAAAATTACTTTTCCATTCAAGAAAGTTTTCTTTTTCAAACAGCGGTGGTTTTTGTGTACGTTGCCCTTCTTTGAGATTTTCAAAATCCATGGATCGATCCAAGTTTTAAAATACAATATATTTTAAAGATCTTGAGTAACGTAGCTCCTGATGCCAATTGTGGAAAACTAGAAGGGGGGTTGAATAGTTTACCGCTTTTTAAGTTAATTATCTTTTGAAACTTTCGTATAATCAAAGATATAATCTAAGATATACTTTTCAAATAATCAAAGATATAAGCAAAGATACTATCAAAGATATAATCTAAAAGATAATAAGTAGCAAGCAAGACTAGAGAAAGAAACGATCAAACCACAACACGATTGTTTATCGTGGTTCGGCTACAAGGACTCTTTTTCCTTGCCCTACGTCCACGCCCCGAGTATCCAACTCGAGAGTTTAAAGCACTAGTCAACAAACTCCTTTCCCGGTGGAGAAACCTTTACAATCGTCGCTTAAACGTTTATCCGGTACAAAGCTAAATACCGAGTTCTAGTTCGAGGTAGAACCAACCTAACGTCGCCTAATTCCTTTTTCCGACACTAAGCTAGATGTCGAGTTCTTTACCAAGGGTACAACCACTCCATTAGTTTTACAAGGGTACAACAACTCCCGACACACTATGTATTTTGAGGCCTAAAATACTAACCGATCAATTCTATACAAGATACAAATTAAGTATAAACTACCAAAGTCTATACACAACAAAGCTAATCAAGTCTTGCCACTTTGAGTTGAAACTTGTAACTTCTTAGATCAATATGTGAACTCCTTTGCTACACAAGAGAATCACACAAGTTAGATCTTACTGAGTTAGACGAGAGAAAATATGTGAAATATGACTCTAAGTGATGAGAGATTTCTTGCAAGTGGTTTGGTATTTATACCCAAACAAACATTAGCTCTGGCGGAACTGACGGATCCCTCATAAGGGTTCCGCCCATATACCCTGAGGGTTCCGCCAGAACTGACACACAAACTTGCAATAAATCTCTCCAAGACAAACTAGGTCACATCAACTTATTACATGCATTGACTCAATGTGGAATGCTTCCAAAAATGTGTAAGAACTATAGATGGTCAAACACATAAACTTTTCATAAATGCATATTGATGAGATGTGACACTTTCTTTTTAAAGAAGTAAAACTTATGTTACTCATAAAAAGAAATGTAAAGTCTAGTTATACAAGACTTAAAACTAAAGTGATGTATTACTATAAGCTAAAGTTTGTACTTTGTCATTAACAAAACTTAGCAAAGATCGTAAAATATAAATAATGTTTTTAGGCGATATTTGTATTAACAGTGTCAAGTCTAGGGCATCTCTTAACTATTACATTATTACACATTTTGCCCCTAGACTTTGTAAAAACATGAATACATGAGTAAAACTTAACATAATGATATTCTATAGCAACCTATTACAAGACTTTAATGATCGACACTTTTTATAAATAAAATACGATCCTAACAATCTCCCCCTAAGTGTCGGTTATTGAAGGTTGCGTGACATCATCATCTTTGTCTTTAAACTTTAACATTCATTGCTCTTGGACGTCTTTAAGAATCATTAGATAAGTCATAGTTCATTGTTCATCATTCTTTGTTCCTCCATGCTTTGTGATCTTTGGTGATTGACTTTTCTTTATTGTTTGTCGTTGTGGTAGATTCACCTGCCTTTCGTCTCGTCTTTGTCTTTGATGGATAAACGCCTTTCCAACATGCTCATACGTCTTTAGTCTTTGTCATACATACATTTGTTGTTCCCGTTCTTTCACTTTGATCTTTGTCACTTTACTTTGTAGATTCTTCTTTTTGGCGTAGAATCTTTCTTTGACTGTTGCTATCTTTGATCTTTGTGAGAACTTTCCTTTGAATTTGAGATGTATGTATGAGCATGTGGAAACTAGTGCGGTGGTGGTGATAATGATGAGGTAATGGTAGCTGCATGAAAATTGTTAGTAATAATCAACCAGTACTTACAGGTTCGGAATTAGAGATTGTCAACAACATAGTGTGAAGACTCCTTCTAATCCTTACCATGGCCGTTCCTAATCGGATACCCCCGAAAGGGCTTACACAGACATACCGAAGTACACCCACGATTAGGTGAGTCGCTGGAGATCACCCCACGACTGTAGACCGTTTGAAACCACTGCAAACACTAAGGGTAACCCATAAAGAATTACCGAAGTGACCTGCTGTCAGGGCTGTTTGATGTTGACCCTGGCAGGAGTTTCCGTTCAATCATTTTAGTCACATTTTGATCACATTTAATCACGTCTTCTCCCCCTCAAAAATAGCATATCGTGATATTTTTGATATCAACTGATTAATAGAAAGAACTTTTCAAGAGATAGATGAATTTGTTTTCACATGAAATCGGAACATTTTTTCTTTTTAAGTTTATACTCCCCCTTAAAGAAAGCATATTGTTTAAACATATAGTCGAAAATCAATTTTAAGGGTTTAGAGGGAGTTTCTTTGAAATTTGAGTTATGTACTGAAATGTACACAAGTCATTTTGAAATGAGTTTTTGCTTGAAATCTTTTCGTTTGTTTATACTCGAACTTTTTGAAAAAGATTTTGGTTTTGAACGTTCGAGTCCTGATCAGAAATAATCAGAAGTCATCATTCGGGTCCGGGTTTCGTACTGAAGTATACGAAAGCCATTGTTGAGAAAATTTTGAGAAACGACATGTTTTAGAAAACATTTAAATGAACTCCCGCTCAAGCATATGTACATATCCGTGTCATTGTTGAATGACATTTCTAGAAACGTACATAATATCGATTATACGAGAGACATGTCGTGAGAAGAATATTTTTGGATTTTTCGATTTTATATTGTTTTTGGATTTTTGAAATTTTCTATTTTTGTATTTACTTTTTGTTGGTTTTTCAAATTTTGTATTTTGTTTTTGTTGGTTTTTCAAATTTTGTATTTTGTTTTTCAAAAATATTTACAGCGAAGCGATTTTGAAAATATTTTTCAAGAAGATTCGAGAAGACGTTCTAATCCTCAGGGGTTAGGCTTCGCATGCCAATTCGTCGAACTAATTCGTCAAACCTATCTTATGGAAGGGCTTTAGTAAATAGATCGGCGATTTGGTAATCAATCTTAACGAAATATAATTCAACAGTACCCTCTTCTACGTGCTCTTTGATGAAGTGGTAGCGGACTCTAATATGCTTCGTCTTAGAGTGTTGCACGGGGTTGCACGAGATGGCTATGACACTTTTCGAGTCACAATACATAGGTATGCGATCGAAATGAAAGCATAATCTGTGAGCTGTGTCCGCATCCAAAGAACTTGGGCACAACACGCAGATAGAGACACATACTCGGCTTCCGCGGTTGAAAGTGCAGTACAATCCTGTTTCTTTNATAATTCAACAGTACCCTCTTCTACGTGCTCTTTGATGAAGTGGTAGCGGACTCTAATATGCTTCGTCTTAGAGTGTTGCACGGGGTTGCACGAGATGGCTATGACACTTTTCGAGTAACAATACATAGGTATGCGATCGAAATGAAAGCATAATCTGTGAGCTGTGTCCGCATCCAAAGAACTTGGGCACAACACGCAGATAGAGACACATACTCGGCTTCCGCGGTTGAAAGTGCAGTACAATCCTGTTTCTTTGATGACCAGCTTACTAGCTTTTCACCCAAAAATTGTGCTCCACCTGATGTACTTTTTGCTGTAACTTGATCATCTGCATGGTTGGCATATGAAAATGCGGTTAGATGAAACCCCGAATCCTTCGGATACCAAAGACCCATGTTAATGGTTCTTCGTAGGTACCGAAAGATCCGTTTAACCTCTTTGAGGTGAAGTTCGGTAGGCTTTGCCTGAAACCGTGCTAATAGGCAAACAACAAATTGAATATCGGGTCAACTAGCAGTTAGGTACATGAGAGAACCGATCATGCTCCGATATTTCTTCGGATCGATGGGTTTCCCAAACAAATCAGCACCTATTTTTGGTGAAGTGACCATTGGAGTACCAACATAATCACAATCTTCCATACCATGTTTTTTCAAAATCTCTATTGTATGTTTAGCTTGATTTATAAAAATACCACTCGGGGATTGATGAATTTGCAAACCAAGAAAGAATTTTAGTTCCCCCATCATGGACATTTCAAATTTGCTTTTCATGAGATTTTCAAAATGTTTTGAATGGTTAGGATTGGTTGATCCAAAAATGATGTCGTCCACATAAATTTGAACGATCAAAATATCATCTTTGTATTGTTTGGTAAACAATGTGTCATCAACCGTTCCTTTGGAGAAATTGTTTTTGAGCAAGAAAGATGATAGTTCGTCATACCATGCCCTTGGAGCCTGTTTTAGACCATAAATGGCTTTCTTAAGCCTGTAGACGTAGTCTGGATGTTCTTTGTCGATGAATCCCTCTGGCTGACTCACATACACTTCTTCTTTCAGAGTTCCATTCAAGAATGCTGTCTTAATGTCCATCTGATAGACTGTGATGTTTTTATGAGCTGCATAGGCTAAGAAGAACCGAACTGCTTCCAATCTGGCTACGGGCGCGAATGATTCCTCGAAGTCTATCCCTTCCTCTTGCGGATACCCTTTAGCCACGAGACGAGCTTTGTTGCGAATGACAGTCATTTCCTCATCCATTTTGTTCTTCCATAACCATTTAAGATCAAGAATAGGTTTCTCAAGTGGTCGTGGGACAAGTTCCCAACTATCATGTAACTGGTATTGAAGAATTTCATCCTGCATTGCTTCGATCCATGGGTATTCTGCCATTGCTTCCCGAATGTTCTTAGGTTCTTTAAGACTTAATGCACAAATGTAGATACACAATTCAAGATCTGTGGCACGTTGTCTCCTCGTCTGAACTGGCCTTGAAGGTTCACCAATAACATGGTCGATTGGATGGTCTTTTGTCCATTTGAGTGTAGAAGGGTACCTTGGGTGTAACAGATGCGTGTTAGATGGTTCTTGTAACCTTGAAGAAGATTCAGCAGAGTTTGTTGCAAACGGATTTTCAAATACTTCTTCTTCTTCTTCTAACGCAGCATTGTTTTGGTTTTGTGTTTGTTCTTCTTGAAAATGTGTGTTTTGGTTTTGCTCATCAACTCTTGGTAGAACAATTTCAATAACTGGAGTTGCTGGAGTAGATGTTGATGCTGTTGAGGGAGTTGGTGCTTCAGCTTCGATTGTAGTAGATGCATCTTGTGTTGTTGGTGGTGGTGGTTGATGGTTTTGAGCGGGTGCAGCGGAATGATGTTGAGATGCATTTGTCGAAGTTCCACCATAGTATTCATCAAACATTAACTCGAAGAAGTTTTCCAGTTCTTGATTTGAAGGTTTATCCGGTGTTGTTGACTGAGCTCCATTAGGTACGAGTCTTGAACTGATGTGTCCAGAAGTCTGACTGTTTGGTGCGGGTCCTAATCTGGTTTGATTAGAAGCCATTGGGTTAAGCGCGGGTTCTAGAGCGAGTCTCTCAGAAGCCATTTGTGAAATCTCATCAAACTTCACATTCATCGTCTCCATTATCCTTTTTGTTCTTCTATTATACACCCTGAATGCCCTCGAGTTTTCATAATATCCAATGAAGATTCCAATATCACCCTTAGCTTTCAGCTTCCCTAGATCTTCTCTGTCGTTCGTTGGATAACATAAAGCGCCAAACACGTGAAGATAAGAGATATCCGGTTTCCGATTGTTCATAAGCTCATAAGGTGTTTTATTGAATCTTGGATGTATTAGGGATCGGTTTTGAGTGAAACAAGCAGTGGCTATGGCATCAGCCCATAAGAATAGTGGTGCACTAGAATAAATTAACATTGTGCGAGCAGCTTCCACAAGAGTTCTATTTCTTCTTTCAACTACCCCATTCTGCTGTGGAGTTCTAACAACTGATGTCTGATGTGTGATTCCAACATCTTCAAAATACGTTCTTAACTCCTGATTGGTGAATTTGGTGCCGTTGTCTGTTCTTACAATCATTACTGTAGCTTGAAGTAGAACTTGAATACGCTTCAGAAAGGTGATGATGTTGCCAGGTGCTCCGTCTTTTGATCTCAAAAACTTTACCCAAGTATATCTTGAATAATCATCGACAATAACAAGAATATACTTCTTTCCATTGATGCTTTCAACTCTCATTGGGCCACATAATTCCATGTGCAACAGATGTAACCTTGCTTCCGAACTAGGTACGGTTTTGGGTTTATATGATGCTCGTTTGCTTTTTCCTTGTTCACATGATGGACATAAGTGATCCTTGGTGTATTTGAACTTAGGAAGTCCATTGACGATGTTGTCTTTGGCTAATTTGTTGATGGTGTCGAAATTAAGGTGAGATAAACGTCGATGCCACAACCAAGACTTTGTTTCGAATGCTCTTGTCATAAGACAAATTGGTGATGTAGAGGCGATTGTATTGATGTCGATAGCATAAAGGTTAGTGCCACGATTTCCAGTTAAGAGATCATCTCCAACCAAATTTCTAACAAAAACCTTATTTCTCCTAAAGGCGACCTCTAAATCTGCATCACAAAACTGCCCAACTGAAAACAAATTGTGTCCCAACCCTTCGACGTAGTAAACTCGAGTGATTAAGTAATTCCCAAACTGAAGATCTCCATAACCCTGAATAGTTGCTACATGATCATTACCAAAGCGTACAGTACCCATAAATTTCCAAACAAAATTGATCAGCAGCTTTAAATTCCCAGTCATGTGCTTGGAGCAACCCGAGTCGACGATCCAAAGACAAATTTCGATAACATGCGAAGAACAGAAGTTTTTGTGTTTGGAAACCGTTTTGAATTTGGTTTCATGGGGTTAGGGGTAAAATCAGTATCACACTCATAGAAGGTTTCTAGATGTTCAGACTGATCCACTATTAATGTGCCATCTTTAAGTATGAATTTTCTACCCGTTGGTTTCCGTGCACAATACTTAATATAGTTCCTAGGCATTTCGCTATTAGTGGTATTCCTGATAGTTTGAATTAGTTTATCAAAATATCTAGATTTAGCACTAGGTCTATTTGGAACATCCTTCTGTTCAGGCAACACATTCACATTCTTAGAAACACATTCATCATGAACATCATTAATTAAACATTTCTTGCATATTAAACAAACAGAGTTATTACATGCATTAGAAACAGTACGTTTGACATTACATTCAGATGAACTATATCTCTTATTGCAAAGCGATAAATTCCTAGGGTGTTCTTCTACTTCTTCCATTTTATTCTTGCTACTACTCTTAGAGACAGGGGAGACTCTATTGTTCTTTGTATTGCTCCTAGGCTGTAGTCTGCTGCTCCTAGAGGTGCTTGCTAATCCTGTAGAAGGTAAGGCACACTCATTAGAATTTATTTTGTTGTCATGTTTAGTATCCCTAGATTCTTTAGAATTATCCTTTATGCATTGTTCATTTGTCCTAGATGTTGAGGGAAACGCAATAGTGGGACTAATCCTAAAAAGACCAGGGGCTATCACTTTAGGTGTGTCGACAACCGCTTTTCCTTTTCAACACTCTTATCTTTTTCATTAATCTTGGACAAGGGTGATGGAGTGACTGGTTTTGTCAAATCCTTTTTCACATCGACTTTTGGAACAAATTGAGAAATTGACATTTTTGGTTTAACAACTGGTTGAGAAGTATTTTCTTTGTCCGAAGTCGATGGTTTTGCAAACTTAGTATCCAGACCCTTTCGTTTTTGACTTTCTAACTGAGCCCTCAAAAGATCATTTTGCTCTTTCATGTTCTTGAAGGCACGCTCATACGACAATTTGTCATACTTGCATTCTTCTTTTTTCCGATCAAGTTGTTTAAAATATGAAACGTTTTCTTTTTCAAGTTTAATAAGAGCATTTTCATATTTTGAAACAATTGCGGAGGTCTCAGCTCGAAGTCTTTCATCATCCTCAACAGAATATGTTTGCAACACAATAGACATAATATCAGTAGACAAAACTGCTTCGAAGAGAGAGTCGTTTAACTTTTCCAAAACATTTATCTTCTCAAAAGATTCATTTGCCTTCTTTATCAGAGATTTGTGATCCTTAACAAAGTCAGTTGTTTCTTTCAAAAACGCTTGTTCAAAATGAATTACTCTAGCATTAACAACGTTGAGTTGTGGAGAAATGTCATTTTCAAGAATCTTTTTTACTTGTAAATGAACCGTGGAATTCCAATTATTCTCAGNAGAGAGTCGTTTAACTTTTCCAAAACATTTATCTTCTCAAAAGATTCATTTGCCTTCTTTATCAGAGATTTGTGATCCTTAACAAAGTCAGTTGTTTCTTTCAAAAACGCTTGTTCAAAATGAATTACTCTAGCATTAACAACGTTGAGTTGTGGAGAAATGTCATTTTCAAGAATCTTTTTTACTTGTAAATGAACCGTGGAATTCCAATTATTCTCAGTTATATCCGTTTTTGATTCTAATGTCTTTTGAAGTTGTCCAACTCTGGTTTTGAGATCATCAAGATATCCTCTTGCAGCACTTGTGTTAAAAGTGTTTTTTGAAGACATCTGTTCCATGTTTGAAAGAGATTTGGAAACAACGATAGGTTTAGAAACATTTTTTGAAATTCCTTGGCTTTTGGAAAGGTTTTTGGAAATCTCATACGCTTGTTTTTGTGGAACAAAAGTGATTCCAGAAAGTTTGTTCAGTTTGTCGTAATCGATTGGTTTTAAATCTGGGTTCTTTTGTTTCATTTTAGTTATGCTCTCTTCGACCAGTTCCATCGTTTCCACATAATCACGAACAATAGGAGGATCATGTTTCTCATATATCACATTTCCATTGTATAAAACATTTTGTTCTCTCTGAGCTTTCTTGAGATTACAAAGAGTTTTGTTACCTAGAGCCATTTTGTTTTTTGTATGGTAAATCGGATCAGTTTGATTAGTAATCATGTGAATTGTTTGACTCGGATGACCCGTTTTAACCAACAGTTTTTCTAGTTTTTCTATCATATGTTGTGACTCTATGATTTCATCCAAAAGTTTATCTTCTTTCTTTGCAAAGTCCTTTTTCAACTCATCCCGTTCTTTTTCAAGATTGGTATAAGCTGATTTTTGTTTTGAAATTTGGTTAGTTAAATCAGAAATCTCTTGTTTTAAAGACATAATGGTTTTCATTGAAGTGACTTCAAGAGTGTCAAATTTGCATTGCAGTTCCCTATCTTTAACAAGTATCTTCTTATAACCAATTACAAATTCAGACTCACGTTTTTTTATCAATTTGAAAACTTTTTTCCTTTTCCTTGTATCTCTCAAGCTCAGTGGTCAATTTCTCATTCACGGCCTTAACTTCGCGATTGACCTTTTTCACTTTCTCAATTAATAGTACAATTATTCAACAATGATTCAAATAAAGCACGTGTTTCCTCATCATTCTCAGCATGCTGTGAAACGGAGCCATCATTATGATTAATATCGGGAGTTGCCGAAGTAATATTGCTACAACTTGGCGTATCCTGGTATGTATCATAAGTAATTGCTTGAGTCTCAGAATGCTGTTTCTCATGAGGGGACATATCAAATATATCATTATTGTTTCAAGAATTGTTTATTGGTACCTCAGATACTGCATCGGTGTCATAAACAGGAGGTGTCTCAGAATCTGTATCATACTTAGCCTCCTGAAGATTTGCCATGAAGATGCAGTTTGCGTCGATATCCTCTCTATCTTCCATATCATCCATAAGAGCCATGTAATCATTCTCCTCAGCAGTCAACTAGAATCCTGCCTCTTCCTTTTGTGCCAGCATCAATGCTTTCTGCAGATACGCTGTATCCTTCTTTTTCGGCTTAGTAGGACAGTTCCTTGCCATATGACCGACACCTTGACAGTTGAAACACTTTACCAAATTTCCTTGATTCCCATTCATATTTCCATAATTCCCACCAACTGGTGCTGCAAAATTTCCAACCTGATGACCCACTGCCTGATTACCAACATTCTGACCCCTCTGATTTCCACCACCAAATTGACCCATCTGATTCCCTGCATACTGACCCATCTGATTCCCTGCATACTGACCCATCTGATTCTGCATATTCTGATTACCCATGTGAAATGTAGGAGCATATCCTTGCTGATTCCCCATAACTCCAACCATTTGGCCTCCATTGCCCATATTGAAACTCGGCTGAGCAATCTGCTTGTTTCGAGTGTTCGATGAAATCCTTTGGTTGTTGTTAGTTGGTGTTGAATAACATCCTTGGACTGCTTTAGTCAGAAGAGCAAGTGCTTGTGTCAAAGCTGCAGTAGATTCATCATTGTCAGTGAACTCTGATTCTTGGAACTGTGGATATTGTTGTTGTGGAATAACTTGTTGTTGTTGTGGGTAGAATTGTTGTTGTGGGATTACGGCAGTTTGTTGTTGTGGAAGATATTGCTGTTGCATGTAGTTGTGATTGGAAGATGATGATGGTTGATGTTGCGTGTTCATTGAGGTGTTGGTGTATGAGCAATGAGTGCGAGAGGATCATGTTTTTTAGCAAGTAATTCAGCTCTTACTTCATTTGCCTCAGCCTGATTCTGCTTCAAGAAGTCATACAACTGATCATAGGTAACATCATGCAAATTCTTCGTTTGATAAACGATAGTGACGTATCTTCCCCATTCTGGTTGTAGCTAATTTAGAAAGATTGTGTTGATAGCAATGTTTGTCTGAGTGAGATTATGCCTTGACAAATCATTCATGACCTTACAGAACCTGTGGTAATACGACTCTATTGATTCACCAGGAATTGAAGTAAACTTCGTAATTCCTTGAGCAATTGTGTTTCCATTTCTTGTTTCCCGATGTCTGTTCCATACATTAACTTTTTGACTCTTTCCCAGACAGCATGAGCACTTTCTTCACTATCCACTGTAGCATAAGTCATTTCAGGTAGACCAAGAACTACAAGATGAAACGCTTGATCATCAGCTATGATTTGTTGTCTGTCCTCTTCAGTGTAGTCAGCGTCAGTTTGAAGTCTGTAGAAAGGTGGTACTGGGGGGTTCCATTAGGATCACCAGGGTCTAGTATTTCTTTGGGTGTGAAGGGTCCTTTCAAAACGAAGTGAACAAGTTGTTTTCCATTTGTTTTGCTCTTAAGATAGCGTAACATTCTACTAGCCCATTGTGAATAACCACCTTTTGACAGCATGGGAGGACGGTTTTCGGCACCGGCAGCATGAATATCTTGTTGAGTTGCCATGATATGAATTCAAAGTGAAAAGTTGTTCTGAGGATCTTTTGAAAGATAACCAAGGTTGTTGTTGTANGCTCTTAAGATAGCGTAACATTCTACTAGCCCATTGTGAATAACCACCTTTTGACAGCATGGGAGGACGGTTTTCGGCACCGGCAGCATGAATATCTTGTTGAGTTGCCATGATATGAATTCAAAGTGAAAAGTTGTTCTGAGGATCTTTTGAAAGATAACCAAGGTTGTTGTTGTAGATTAGATGTTTTGGTGAAAGATGACATACTAATTCGGCTTGATTCTTAATCGGGAAAACCTTTACTCGAGAATTTGAAAATTTTGCACTCTCAAAATTTGAAAAATACTAAGAAATGCAATTCTAAGGTTACAAGAAAATTTTGAGTTTTAAAATTTTTGACGCCAAATTTTACCGAAAAAATTTGAATTTTAACCTAAAAATTTGAATTTTGGACAAAAATTTTCAACGTTATAACAAACTTTAAATTTCGCGTAAAAATTGAACGTTTAGTCTCCCTTAAAAAATAAATTTTACTCAAATTTTCCCGCCAAAAATTTTGACGCCAATTTTTATTTTTATTTTTATTTTTTTTGCTTACTCGATAAAAGCACTCTGTTACTCGATAAACTTGGTCACAGATTGTTACTCAATAAGTATAACTTACTCGATAAGTGTTGGGTTACTCGATAAGATGTCCTTACTCGATAGAACTACTGGTTATTCGATAAAGTCTCTTACTCGATAGCTTCACCTCACCTTACTCGATAAAACAGTGTTGAACCAAGTATAGTTTCCCTTAGTCGATAAACCAAGAAAATCCTTACTCGATGTACGATAAGGAGAGTTCCTTACTCGGCAAAAGTATCTTACTCGTTACAGGAGGCTTACTCGACAATTACAAGGTCTTACTCGATAAAACCTTACCCTTACTCGATAAAGTAGTCACTTACTCGATAATCCCTAGAATTTCGCTACCTTACTCGATAAATTCCTTCTGTTACTCGATAAAGCCCGTAAATCAGCCCTAGATCCGTATATTTTCACCAAGAAACGATCTAAAGTAACCTAAAATTATCCCTAGGCGATTGATACCACTTGTAGGACCGTAGAACAACCTTAAACACTAACTAATATGGCGTTATTCTAGAGAGAGAGAGAGTAGAGAGAGAAAGTGGGAGGAACTCATGTGTGTAAAATGAAATACTATTTGATTACCAACAGAACCAACCAACATCCAAATGAGGTTTACATGAGTACTTATAGTTTCAAGTCTAGGGCATCTCTTAACTATTACATTATTACACATTTTGCCCCTAGACTTTGTAAAAACATGAATACATGAGTAAAACTTAACATAATGATATTCTATAGAAACCTATTACAAGACTTTAATGACCGACACTTTTAATAAATAAAATACGATCCTAACAATCTTTTAAGTTATTAGTTATCGTTGTTTTCCTTCTGATTTACTCTTAATTTTTTTTTCAATTAGATTGTAATTATAATTTATTTAATTGTACTCGTTTTCCTTTAATGTAATAATATATTATATTTTTAATTGATTTTATTTTAATTTATATTTGTTATAATCGGTTGTAATTCATTTATTATAATATTAGTGGTTGGAGGATGAATAGTACATCTTCATGGTGAAAATGTCCTACAAAAGTATCTCCATTTATAGAGCAATGGTTTGAATCGCAAATCTTCATATTTTGAGCTCTAAATCTCCATATATAGAAATGAAGTGGCATCTATAATACTATAAGATTGAGTCCCTAAATTTAATGTGGAGTTATGATGATAGAGTTTGTAGAGTTAGAAACAAGTTGGAGTCGTTTAGTAGTTGCATAGAGTACAAGATAGCTAATGCTCGGAATTCAATGCAGCCTCATAATAACTATACAATCATGAAAGGAGATGAAGTGCAAAGGTTGGCCGAATTGATCACATGACATTTAGTATAGAATTAAAAGTCGGTTAGATGAAGTGCAAGGGTTGTGAAAGGTTGCAAGAATAATTACTGATTTAACCTAATTAATGCCTATATAAACCGGCCAAATATCACATTTGTATGTACATTTGAAGATGATTCACACATTTTTTTTAG
>LBNU01024950.1:82916-143091 GCA_014162995.1 Artemisia annua | reverse complement strand
TGTATATGGGCGGTTTGTATGGTGACGAGGCACATGAGTTCTAGAAGGGTGATTTTATTTCGTATTCAATGTATACGAGTAGCCATAGGTTGTGGTGAAGTCCTTTGGTCCTTGTGAAGTCATATGATCTAGTGTGAATAAGTTTGAGGGTGTGTTTGGTTGTAGAGAACTCAAAGGGTCCGNAGTTCCAAGTGTGTATATGGGCGGTTTGTATGGTGACGAGGCACATGAGTTCTAGAAGGGTGATTTTATTTCGTATTCAATGTATACGAGTAGCCATAGGTTGTGGTGAAGTCCTTTGGTCCTTGTGAAGTCATATGATCTAGTGTGAATAAGTTTGAGGGTGTGTTTGGTTGTAGAGAACTCAAAGGGTCCGTTTGACATGTTAACGTGACCAAATGGTCACTTGATGATCGAGTTGTGGTCTAGGGGTGCTAAGATTGATTATTGATAGCATTATCAAGGTAGTAGAGTAGTTTGGGACGTTTTTAGTTGTCGTGGAGTCCTTAGGAGTCCAAATGAGAATAGTGTGACCAAAAATGAATAAGTATAAGTCGAATAATTTGTTGTGAGGCCTTGGGGTCTTGGGAACGTGTTTGGCTTAGCTCAATTAGCTTAGGATGAGTAATAATGGATTCCCAAATGCCTTGGAAGTTCTCATGTAAGCTTGTGCATGTTTTGAGTTTATACGTGTACGTTTGTATATATACAACGAGACAACATTTTGAGATAGGGCATGTTTGTGAGTTATGTGAGTTGTGAGTTGATGAGAGACACTTAGGAAGTCATTTGAGAGAGTTTAGAACATAATTGGATCAATGGTAACTCGTTTTGTAAACATGAACAAAGTTATGTACGTTTGAGAAAACGTGTGACCTCGCTAAGCTTTGCCCCTGGTTTACTGTTCATTTGTATGTATTAGGTTGAGATATTAGTTGATCTCGATTCTTTTGGGTGCAAAGAATGAGATGGTGCCTTTTGTTCCATATGTTGTTTGTAAGAATCGCGAATACGAAGGCCAAACCAAACTTGCAAAGCCATTCGAATTCATATGTTATATTAGTTCTTGGATTGGGCTTGTAGTGCGCTTAGGAGTTCCTTAGGCCCAATTGTAGTTTAAATATGATCCGTGTAATGGATTTGGGCTCATGTGTGTTGTATTGGGTCGTATAGGCCCAATGAGAGTTGTGTGACCAAGTCTGGTCATGTGGGGCCCACTTGTGAACAATGTGGGTCCTGCAGTGAATATTATATTATATTCTGTAGTTATGGGGCCTACAAGGATGTAATCCAGTTACGTGGAAGTTGTGGGTCCTATAAGTGAGTATTATAACTCGTATTCGTTTTGTAGGGTCCACTAAGGTGAAACCTCATATGTGGGTATTGTGGGTTCCACTGAGGTGCCAACCTCATATGTGGGAGTTGTGAGTGCAAAGAGTTGCACTTGTGATCAAAACTGATCCATAGTTACGGTGTGCCTTGTCCAGGTCATTGTGGGTTGCGTGTGAGCTCATTCATGGTAATTGTGAATCACATAGCACATAATGATTCAGAGTTGCATAGTGTAAACAAAAGTTTAAATTTTTGCCCAAAAATGGGTGCGTGATCAGTAACATACAATTACTTCATATTTAGTATTTGTTAATAATTGGGGTTTTTCTCATGATATTACAATGCAAATCAATGCACATAGTAAGTATATTGGGCTAGTAGGTGTTTAACCCGAGACACCTAGATTCCGACATGGTATACGTCTGTTTGCCTATCCGGTCAATCCGAACGGGGGAGTCACCCCAATAAATCTATTTATTACACTCGCGCTTTCCGCAGAAATGTAACAAGTAAATGAATAATTTGTTCGAGTAACCGAACAAGTATTTAGGTAAAGCAAGTAATGTTTTTGAGTAAACAATCATGTATTTAAATAAAACGAGTGATGAAGTTAAGTAAAACGCGCATGTATTCTCACCGCAAAAAGTTATAAAACATGTAGTAAAATGAGTAAAAGGTGGGGCTATAAACTCACTTCAAGCAAAGTAGTGGTTCAGGAATAAGTAAGTCATGAAATAGGGTGCAACGGCTTCGAAAAGTGACCTAATTAAATAATTGTTCGACTTAGTATTATGCTATATGAAATAAAATGATGCAAATGTGTTTTCAAAACATTGTATCACCAATGCACGTTTGTGTTTTAGTGTTATAAGTAAAAATACATTTTACGTCAAAGTTATGTAATTTTATAAGTCTCGACACTTTGTCAAATATTCTCGTGTTAACCAAACTTTAATAGTCATATAATAGAAATAATCTCGTCTATTTTATTCGTATTTAAAATAATACTCTTTTTATAATTTATAAAAATATTTCGTCTTTTTGTCGGGTTTAAAATAATATTCATTTTATTATCTACAAAAGTCTATTTAGTAGTTTCATCTTTATGTCGTGTTTAAAAATAATATTCATGACTCGTTCGTTTATACTCATACCAAGTCTCGGACTTTTCCAGAAATAAGTAAATATATATTAACCAACGTCTTTTACCAATTTTTACCCATCTTGTTTCTAACGGTTAAAAAAAACTATCTCAAAGCTTATAAAAATACATTTGCTAATAGTGCAGTTTTTTTGTAAAGTATATAGTTTTCGTCAAAACTTAAAATTGTCGTATCTTTTTTCGTTATTAGTCCGTTTTGAGTGGCTCAAGCGGCCACGTTTAGCTTATAGTGTCTATTTTCGCTTTTTCTCTCTTATTGTTGTAAACATGAACTCATTTTTGTGTATTTACTGTTTTAGGACAACAAGATTATAAAACCCTAATTTCTATATTTTAGCCACGTTTTCATCTGCAAATCACAACTCCAAGCTAAACCTTGTTCCTTTCACCGATTGTCATTATTTTCTTAACCAACAACTCTAAACCACCCAGTCCCTTACACCGATTTATACTAACAACATAAACATAATAAATAACGAATAAGCCACAATTTAAACACAAGTAAACTTTTTACCACTAGTTAAACAAAAATATTAACACAAATATGGTGATACAATTTGTCATGGTTTTTATTACGTATGCCGTGTATGTATATAGATATGCATAACTTGTTCTTAAATTTTTCTTGTTAATCTCTACAAATGGTTTGTACTTTTGAAGAACACATGTTATGAGAGTCATGAAAGTACAAGAAAATTTAAGAAAATATTAGTTACAGGGTGTGAACTGTGAATTTGTGGGTCAGCAGAATTTTAGTCATAAGGGTGGTTCGGTCTTGGGAGTCCTAGACGATATTATCAAAGTTGGTCAATCAATGGGATACACTATGGAGGGTTGTGCAAAGGATCTGGAAAACATCATAGGTAATCAAGGAGACGATAAGGTTTTTAGATGAATGTTTTATCGATAAATATTCAAGGTCTTGGTCACAAGACGAAAAAGGAGTGGATAAAGGAGTTAGCTTGCAAGTATAAACTCAATTTTTTAGCGATTCAAGAAACGAAGATGAATATGGTTTCTTACATGGATGTTAAATTTATGTGGGGGAATTCTAATTATGATTATGTTTGTAGTGGTTCATTAGGTTCTTCGGGAGGTATCCTATGTATGTGGGAAGCGTCTATTTTTAAGAAAGATAATGCTACGATATCTGATAATTTTGTTGCTTTATACGGAACGTGGTTGCCTACTAATTCAAAGATTATGTTCGTGGTTGTGTACGCTCCTCAACAAGCTTCGAGTAAAAAGGTTTTGTGGGAATATATTTCCATTCTTTTAGATCGGTGGGTGGTGATACGATCATTATGGGAGACTTTAATGAAGTTCGGTCCATTGATGAAAGGCGTGGTTCTACTTTTAACCCCTATAGTGCTAGGCGTTTTGATCAATTTATTTCTAATTCGGGTCTAGTTGATGTTAAACTGGAAGGTTACACTTTTACCTGGTCTCATCCTTCGGCATCCAAGATGAGTAAACTTGATCGGTTCTTGGTCTCTCAAGGTATCATGTTGTCTTTTCCTTCTCTTACAGCTTTATGTCTTGATAGACATCTGTCGGATCACCGTCCAATTTTACTTAGAGAAGTTCATTTAGACTTTGGCCCAACTCCATTTCGATTCTATCATTCCTGGCTTGATCTTGTTGGGTTCGATGAAATGATTAATTGTACTTGGAAGTCTTTTTCTCATGGGGACGAGAACAGGTTAATTCGTCTTAAGAAAAAACTTCAAGATTTAAAGGTTATTATTCGGCGTTGGATTAATGAAAAAAGACGTTTATCTTCTTGTTTGAAACGTGATCTCACTTCAGAACTGGGATCGATTGACAAAGAATTGGAGCGTGGTGTTATTAATGATGATAAGATGCTTCGTCGTTTAGAATTGAAACGTAAGCTTCTTGATTTTAACGAGATGGAAGCGAAAGACAATCTTCAAAAATCCAAACTTAAATGGGCAGTGGAGGGCGACGAGAATTCGAAGTTCTTTCATGGTATTATAAATAAGAGGCGGTCTCAATTAGCGATTCGGGGTATATTCGTTGATGGTATTTGGTGTACTGAACATGGTTTCATCAAAGACGCTTTTCATAGTCATTTTGGGGCCCAATTTCAAGAACCTGCTGCTCACAGGTTTAAAATTAATTTTGATTTCCCTAAGAGGGTTTCACAGGAGCAACTGGATGAGTTAGAGAGACATGTCTCTTATGATGAAATTCGATCGGTAGTTTGGAATTGTGGAGATAATAAATCTCCGGGTCCGGATGGTTACACTTTTGATTTCTTTAAGAAATATTGGGATCTTATTGGGACGGATTTTTGTGAAGCGGTAGACTCCTTTTTTTCGAATGGCTCATTTCCTAAGGGGTGTAACTCGTCCTTCATTGCTCTAATTCCAAAGGTTGTTGATGCTAAATTTGTTAAAGACTTCCGACCTATTAGTTTGATAGGTTGTGTGTACAAAGTAGTTACGAAGATTCTTGCCAATAGATTGGCTTTGGTCATTTCGGATCTTGTTTCTAATACTCAATCCGCCTTTATTTCTGGGAGACAAATCTTGGATGGCCCCTTTATCCTTGATGAAATTCTAAACTGGTGTAAAAGGAAGAAAAAGAAAGCTATGTTCTTCAAAGTCGATTTCGCTAAGGCATACGATTCGGTGCGATGGGATTACTTAATTGATATCCTTAAGGCTTTCGGATTTGGGCCTACTTGGTGTAATTGGATTCGGGGGACCTTCAGTAGTGCTAAAGCTTCTATTTTGGTGAATGGGAGCCCCTCTAAAGAGTTCTCCTTTCATCGTGGCCTGAAACAAGGTGACCCTTTAGCCCCTTATTTATTTATTTTAGTGATGGAATCGTTGCATCTTTCTTTCCTCCGAGTGGTTGATGAGGGGCTGTTTAAAGGTTTTCATTTGTCGGAATCGGTTTCTATCTCCCATCTTTTCTATGCGGATGATGCTATGTTTATTGGAGAGTGGTCGGAAGGTAATTTAACGAACATTCTTAATATTCTGAAATGTTTTTATCTAGCATCAGGTTTGCAAATCAATATTCACAAAAGTCAAGTTCTTGGCGTGGGGGTTCCTCGTTCTATTGTAGAACAGGCGGCTTCGACTATTGGTTGTTCTGTTATGAATAATCAGTTTACATATCTAGGAGTGAAGGTGGGAGAGGTTATGTCTCATCATAAAGCTTGGGAAGATACTATTAATAAGTTAACATCTCGGCTCTCTAAATGGAAAGCGAAGACCTTATCAATTGGTGGTCGCTTAACTCTATTAAAATCGGTTCTTGGCGCTTCTCCGATTTATTCCATGTCTATTTTTAAGGTTCCTAAAGGAGTGTTGAAGATAATGGAGGCTATTCGTAATCGTTTTTTCAATGGAGCAGATATTTCGGATAGGAAAATTACATGGGCTGCCTGGGATAAGATATTAGCCTCCAAGAAAAATGGAGGCTTAGGTGTTTCGAGTTTTTTTGCTTTAAATCGAGCCCTTCTTCTTAAATGGGTTTGGCGTTTCGTCTCTCAAGATGGTTCTCTTTGGTATCGGGTTATTCAAGCGTTGTATGGTGATAATATTAGTTCTCACTCGATTCAAGTATCGTCTAATTGGAGTTCTATCTTGCGAGAGCTTCAAGTGTTGCGAGACAAAGGTTTTGATTTCTGGTCTCATTGCAAAAAGCGTATTGGGAACGGGTGCGACACCAGGTTTTGGTTCGATTGTTGGATCGGAGAGTCTCCTCTTCATATCCAATTCCCTCGTTTGTTTGCTTTGGAACAGGATAAAGATATCTCAGTGGCTATTAAATTAAATTATTCTTTGGATCATTCATTTCGTAGATGCGTTCGTGATGGCATTGAATTTCAGCAGATGACGGAGTTAAAGTCTAAGTTGGATCTGATCTCTCTTTTTAATTCTCGGGATCGTTGGTTTTGTGATTTGANATATTAGTTACAAAGTTTTGCTAAAAGGCCGTCGGACGACGACCCTACTTGTTCTCGCGCAGTCACTTCTTCTTTTTTGAGAATGAAAAAATTAGAAAAATAAGCGAGAACTTCTTTTTCATTTGGATTATGTGCAAGATTCAACCTCCAGTTGACCCAAGATCTGTCCATGTCTGTTTGGTAGTAGGACAGTTTATAACTGAGTCTGTTATATCATCTAGTAGACATGATATAATGATGCTTTTAAGTCTTTGGTCAAGATTGACCACCATTCTCTCATCATCATTCCATTGGGCTTCGGGTTTATCTAAACTATCAGTGGTTTTAGGCTTATAAGGACCCTTGTCTAAACATCTAATGAGATAAGGTTCCAAACCATAGAAAAAGCATTTGAATCTCTTTTTCACTTGGTAAATTTTGCATGCTTAAGTTTAGGAACAGTAATACCTCCCTTTGGATCTATAGCTTGGGTACTATGTTAGCAGCCATGAAAGGATCTTGATTTTAAAAACTTTTTTAAAACAGTTTATAAAAATGTTTTATAAATCAAACGGCTTTGATACCACTTGTTATTCCATTTTACTTAGTTATTAACTGTATACTATTTAACACTTAAGTAACACGACTTTTGACAAGGGTTTATACAATTACATACTTAAACAGTTAGGTACGATAATTCTTTTTCAGCATTTAACATTGTATTGATGTATATCAAAGAATTATACCCAAGTGTTTGTGGAATAAACACTTGTGATTGAATGACAATGTAAGTGTGGTGATTTCCTCACTAAACTTAATACTAAACCAATGTTAAGTGTTTAAGTAACAACTATGCTAACCAATAGAGATAAACTCTAGGACTTAGTTATATTTAGAAAAGAAAGAAGAGCTCTTGAAAGTGTTACAAACTTTTAATACAAGAGATGCCTTTTTTCCTTCATTACAACAATCTATTTATAGGCAAACACAATATGGATACCCGTGGAGTGAAAAATACGTGTCAATATGTGATAAGCTAATGTAAATTTTGAACTTTAGCTTTTGTTTCTAGTATGTTACCAAACATACTTTTGATTGAACAATGTTGACAACTTTTTATATTTTTTACCAACTATAATTCTCCTTGACTTTTGATAAGTGCTTTTAAACTTATCTTTCCAAAGAGTTTCCCGCCTATTCTTCAGTATGTTAGTTACTCATTAGAGCTTACTAAGTCTTCAGGTTGTCTTCAATGGTAAACCCCACCGGTAAACAATCCACCGGCAAACAATCCACCCCAAAACAATCCACCACAAAACCAACCCAATACATTTGGGTTAACTGATGAAAAACTCTTCGAGCAAGATATGCAAGTGTTGTTAGCGGTTCAAGTGGAGGAAGAACGTCAGGCAAGAGCTCGTGAGGCGCGGGCAAAAGCTCGTCAGGATCGGTTAAACCGTCGAGCAGAATGGCGATGGGCTATGGGATTAAACCGTGTGCCATCGAGTGAGGACGATTCGAGTGATGAGGGCTATGGCACAAACTGAATCATTTTCTTAATTTGTAGTTTTATTATCATTATCGTATCGTAGTTTAGGGGTTTTAATTTCCGTTTCGTAGTTTAATGTTGTAATCGTAGTTGTAATATAATTGTACGTTGTTTGATGTAATTTCAATCGCATGTTTAATATAGTTGCATTTACAAAAAAAACATTACATATTCATAAACAATTACACAAAACAATACATATTCACAACTTACATTTTTACAAAACAATTACATTTCAAATTTTACAAAACAATTAAAAAAAAAANAAAAAAAAAAAGTCAGAAGTTTACCTCGTCGTGTAGACGAGTAGAAGCCTAACGGCGAGGCATGGCGAGGGTGTGATGGTGCAGCAACGAGCACAACGAGTCGCCACGTTGGACCGGCGAGACCTCACGAAACGCTGCACCTTGCGCTCTTATATATCAAAATTTAGGTACTGGCACGTTGAAATTGCAAATCGATACAAATAAGCCATAAGTGTAGTTTAGTACATTTCTCAATCAAATGATATAATTCTTTTGATGATCAAACTACTTTATCGGGTTGCCTGTTATGTTATAGTACTACGAGTTACTAAAATTTGGTCTATAATGAACTGGTACGTAAACTGTAGTTAGAACGTTAAATTCTAATCGTTAATTATAAAATACCAAGATTATTAAAAATAACGCTTTCAAAAAGAAATTAGAGGACCACCATATTAAGTACTCCGTAGTGTTTTATATCTCTAGAGTAATGGTCCACTATTCTTTTCCTGTTTTAGGTCCATAAAAAAAAATAGACGTATCACCAACTAAAAACCTACCGATTTGCATTGATGCCATTAAATTATGACACATGGTCGTAACATTTAACTTGTTGAATATATTAAAATAATCTACTACTTTTTTTTTCAGTAAATAAGATACTCCCTCCGTCTTCAATTTATTGTCCCCCGACAAAAATCACACAGTTTAAATAAAACATAATTATTACTGCTTTTTTTCTCTTACTTTTGTCAGAATAACAGTTTTAACCTTAAACAATTAATTAATGTCTTCTTTAAAGTTTGTAATAATAATTTCAAGCAACGATAATATAGTAAACTCGATCAAACTTCCCAATCTTATATTTAGTAGTGGACAATTAAATTAGGACGTCCTGAAAAGGGAACATGGACTATAATTTTGAGACGAAAGTAACACTGCTTTAAAGTTTAAACCATGGTGATTATATGAACTTACAGGAATCAAAGATTCGAATAAGAACTCTAAACTAATCTAGAACATAAATAAGTAGAATTAAGCTCAAGAATTAGTAAAAAATGAATTTGTTATTGAAAGATGAATTGTACAAAGTTTGTTACAACTTGGAATTGAGAAATTACAAAATGATTAGCTAAAAAATTAATGAAATGATCATTGGTATTTAAAAGGTGTTAGCTGTTAAATGATATTGGTGTTGGTTCTTGCCCGTTTGATCAATTCTGTTGACTTTGCTTAAGACTCATAACAGTTGATCAAATCAAAATGCCGATTAGTTATGTTTTGGGATATGAGTTAAATGTGCATTTATTTGATTTAATATACCATACCATCAACGTGAGATTTAACATACAAACTTGATCTCTATATCATCGTATGAACTATCAATCATTGAATATTAGAAATCGAATCAATATCATTGTAGAAACGCACAAATAATAAGGAGTTTTTCTTTAACTTTTGATTTCAAATGAGTCATAATTGAATGTACTCGTATACTTTGTACCATATTCATTGAATCATTGTCGTTGTATGTTTGTTAAGAACTTTATCAATCTTTATAGAATGTAAACTTGGTAGAACACACAATTTCCTCTCATTGCTTTTGATTTATAAATAAGTATACTTAAAGGGTCGATTAATCTGGGCTTAGTCTAAAAAACTAAAAGGTATAAATTAACCTTTGTCACATGTCATTTGAAATTTTGCTAAAAAAATCAAATGTGAATGAAATTCTGTAAATAAAAATTGGAATTTTGCATTGTAACCTAAATTAAATAAATTCATTTTTCACCAAAGGTTTTTCTTAGAGTAAAAAATATACATAGAATGCATTAACCAAGCGGTTAAACTGGTCAAACTGTGAACCAAAAGCTCGACTAAGTCACTGAAAAACAAGTTTCTTAAAGCATTAAAGACAAGTAGTCCATGATTTAGGAGCCGTTTGTTTTGAGGTGTTAGACATTAGGATCGGGTACAAAAGTAGAAACTTTGTTTGGTTGAGATATTGGGTTTTTAAATAGTAACATTAAGCTCAAATATATGAGATTGCACAAAAGCTACCTCCCCGTATTTTAAGAGGTTTTCTTACAAATTTCTTGTCTTTTTTGCAAGTAAATGGGCCCTCTCCACTTTTTAACTAGCATTTTCATTTTTGTAATATATATATTTATTATTTTTATTCAAACAAAATTTTATAATAATTAATATTATACTTTTTATATATTTTTTCTCTCCATCTTTTCCAAAATTTTTTTTTTCTTTTTTTTAAGGCAAAATTTTATATCAAACCAAACACGAGAGCAACAAGACTGCAAACCTTTGAACATGCCCCAAAAGGCGCACAATAGCAGATACCTAAAAAGTGAAAGAAAAAATACAAACATTAACCCCTCACCAAGCTACAACACACATGAGATATGCGTATGTAAACACAAAACACCTAATCTGAAAACACAAATCAAACCCCACACCATATGCTAGACACATAAGCCCACCACTAAGAAACACAAGCAAAACATACATTAGCAGCAACAGACCAAACGGACCCTTGTAATCCATTTCTGATCCCTCATGTCCTCCTTAAATGATGGGAGATGATTTGCACACTCCCATATTTGATTAGGACACTCTAAAACATGCATTAAACAGTTGTACTGTAAATAAAAACTGCTTTAACTGTTTGTACATTGAGTGTTCCAATCAAATTTATGAGTGTGCCAATCACTTCCCTTAAATGATGGTATATGTTTGACCACCATACCAAGAATTGTTGTAATCGAGCATAGATCATTGACTTGTTTTCTAGTTCTTCATTTCAAATTGTATTAAGTGTACAATACATTTCGTCATTTTGTCTATTCATGTCTGATTTTTCACATTGACTGTCTACACTCATATTAAAGTAATTCACCTTTTAATTACTACTTTGCCAACTTTCACAAATAACGATATAAATATTACACTAATAATCAAGTAGATTAGTAAAAGTTAGATTTTGCTAACAACAAGCTTAGATTATTATTAACAGCTAGCTATCTAGTTTAAGGTAGTAGACGATTCTTAAACAAACCTATCAATAATCACTTACTACTTCCTATCGATGATTTCTCGTATAAAAATACAATTCACTTTCTTAGCGGAGACCCGAAAGGCCCTCCCAAAAAAATTTAGTACGAATGCTAAATGAAAATGTAAGTTGGCCCCTCCTAAATCAAATACGTTACAGTTTGGCCTCTCCGTTTAAACTTGTCAAGTTCCGTCTATGATTTCTCGTATAAACATGCAATTCACTTTCCTCATTTGTTATGTTAAGGAAAATTCGGAATCGGTTGATAATAATGTCTGAATATTAACAGATTTTCTGGAAAGTTGGTCGTTAACGATAGCACTAGAGTTGTTAGCGTTTCGACCAAAGTTTCATCTTTGAAGCGATTCATGAAGTGAACTAAACCTTGCTACATATCATTTAGAGCTTTATGGTTGCGGTTTGCACAGGAGAAAAAATGATGGAATGATGGAGGTGGTAGGCATGGACATGACCCATGTTCTTGTTCAATGACAATTGACAAAATATCTTCTCATTTCATGTGCTATTTACGTCTTCCATTTATTACCCACCAAGACCATGTGTTCACGTCATTTTCATATCTTTAATCCCAAAGACTTTGGGATTCCCGTTTACGTTAGTGTAAAAACTACAAAGATGCTGTACTTTTTACTAGGCAGATAAGTTACCTAAGTTGACAATTCGTATTTTTTAAACCTATAAAACAAAATAGATGTATAGTACTACAGCGTTGCGCAAATCATATGTACTAGTATTATTGTTGTTTATTTGAGTTGTAAACCACGTATGTGTGGTTCGTATCTACGTTTATTTACGTGCATTTTTGTTGTTTTGAGACATTGAAGTCTCACATTGGGGCTAAGGTACTCCCATTAGGATCCGAATATTTTTGGTGGATATACTTAGGTAGAAGAAAGACACAGTAAACATTTTATATGACTAATGTAGAGAGAAAAAAAATAAATAAAAAAAAATGATCAAGCTAGATGAATGACTTAAGCAAGCCTTTTTCTGCCTTATATTCTACTCATTGCGGCTTAGTTACATCTCCTTTTCCAACCTTAAACTCTAGTCATTATGGCTTATTTGCATCCGACATAAACAGTGAGTAGTAATACAAAAAGGTAAGTGAACTACTCCTTCGACTTTTCTGCCTCCGCCTTTAGACGCCTATGGAGAACTAACTCAAATGAACTCCGGGATAGCCGGATAGGTAGACGTCAATTATATGTGCAAATCACATAGCTTGGTTCAATAATATGCAGAAATCAGCACAATACACTCGTAATAAAATTCCCCCCAAGCAAACCCATCTTAAATTACATTACAAAAGGAGATGATATGTACACATACACTTTTGCTTTGCACACATAAAATTTATGTGTGAGAACAAGCAAAATGATGTGCAAAATAAAAGTGTATGTGTACATGATACGAACCTATCCCATACTAGGCTCGTCTCGGTTCATAAGTCCAAGTGTAGAACTCACTCTAAAAGCTAGCTTGTAAGAGGAGGGGACACCTAGACTTATAAACCACCACCCAATCCCATACTTGGGCGATGTGGGATCGTAACAATACCCTACCCTTTGAAGAACCAACGTCCTCGTTGGTCACGGCTATGTTGGTCACGGTTGGCACCCCTCTTTGGGTCAAAGCCACCATTCCATAGGCCATCACTCCGAGCTCGTTGGTCACGGTTATGTTCGTCACGGTTGGCACCCTTCTTTCGGTCCAAGCCACCACTCCATAGGCCACCACTCCGAGTGTTGGAACCTTGAACGGTAGGGTTGGCTCTTGATACCAATTGATACGAACCTATCCCATACTAGGCTCGTCTCGGTTCATAAGTCCAAGTGTAGAACTCACTCAAAAAGTTAGCTTGTAAGAGGAGGGGACACCTAGACTTATAAACCACCACCCAATCCCATACTTGAACGATATGGGATCGTAACAGTACATATCATCACCCTATTACAAATGCCAAAAACCGAACCAATGTCATGATTTGGTTCGTGAAGCAATATCCATTTCTGTTTAAAATTAAAATTGACGTCGAAATGAACCTAATATCAATATGAGAACCAAATATGTGGTAAGCAGGCCCACTTTTTAAGGCCCAAAAATTATGTTTTGAAGCTCATATTGCTCTCTGCTATTAGAAGACCACTGAAATTGGTTCTTCTGATGCCAAAAGCTTAAAAAGTTATGGGCTAACTTTGAGACTCCCAGTCGCTCAGGTGTGCGGGCTTTTCTAGACCCACTTTTATTAGTTTCTTCAAATGGACCAAGCGACTAGCCAATTTAATAGAAAGGCGACATGTGTCACTTAAAAAGTCGCGTCTAATCATTATGTGTCATACATGTGTAAGGCACAACTAGGGGTACCTTTTGAGCTACTTATCACTAGCGACTTTTAAAAGTTTGAGCGACATTCTATTTTGTCTTTTTGTTCCAAAATAGTCAAACTTCTAATAATATTATTTTAATCTTTTTGCCCCTTCCCAACATTTCCCATCACCACCACCCTCTACCACCAAACAACCATCACCACCACCCTCCACCACCACCACCAACCTCTACCACAACCATCACCACCACCATTAAACTATATAACACATACCTTTCCCTTAAACTCAATAAAACACATACCGCACCACACCAAACCCAGATCTCCATCGAAAATAGAAAATCTTATCCAACACACTACCACCACTCAAAATCCTATCACAAAAGAAACAAANATCAACACACACAAAAAGATCATAATCTAAAAATGATAATCAAAACCCAAGATCCGGATTTAACACCAAATCCCAGTCAAGATCGAAAATACTCGATCAAAAACCCACACCAATCAAAACTCATTAATCATCTCCAAGAGTTAATAAAAACTCTCGATCGAAAAGCCTTATAACCAAAACAAAACAAAATCATCAAACCCAACAGCATCGGCGACCACAACCTCTCTGGCGGCTTCAACGACAACCACTGTCACTATCACTAATGGAAGTGATGATGAGTTTTAGATAAGAAAGACAGGGCAGATGACATGGAATATGGGTTTAACCCGATTATATTCTTCTTGGTTGTTGTCAACAGGTCTTGATAAATGCGAGTAAGGGTCGCGACTGAAATGGCAAATGGTTTTGCATATCAATTTGTTTATGGTTGCTATAAGAACGAATAAAGAGTTTTGAATCGGATGTGTGATTTGAGATTAAAAGAGTTGATAAAGATGATTTGTAGTTTGGTTTGTTCATTTTGAAGCTGAAATGTTATTAGGGAGTAGTAAGAATGGGGATAGCTGTTTTTGTGAATCAGGGAATGACATGTTTATCAGAGTGTGAATGTTGATAGGATAGTGGTAGCAAGATAGATGTGTGATCCTTATCAGAGTGTGAATGTTGATAGGATAGTGGTAGCAAGATAGATGTGTGATCCTGAAGTGTACGAGTGTGTACTCAGGAAGTTATAAGAAAGTCAAACTCAAAATGAATACAAAATTAATGGTGGTGGTGGTGGTGGTGGTGGTTGTGGTTGTGTTGTGGTAGAGGTTGGTGGTGGTGGTGGAGGGTGGTGGTGATGGTTGTGTGGTTGTAGAGGGTGGTGGTGATGGAAAGTGTTGGAAATAGGCAAAAATATTAAAATAATATTATTAGAAGTTTGACTATTTTGGACCAAAAAGACAAAATAAAAGGTCGCTCAAACTTTTAAAAGTCGCTAGTGATAAGTAGCTCAAAAGGTGACCCTAGTTGTGCCTTACACATGCATGACACATAATGATTAGGCGAGACTTTTTTAGTGACACATGTCGCTTTTCTATTAAATTCGCTAGTAGCTTGGTCCATTTGAAGAAACTAACAAAAGTGGGTCTAGAAAAACCCGCACACCTGAGCGACCGGGCCATTTGTAGAACACACACCACAAGATGTTAAAAACAATGACTAATTATCAAATAGTACAAAACCAGACAGTGAGAACAAGCATGGAACGAGTTAAGAGAAAAATGGTAAACTACGTTAAACTTATAATTAGGGTTACAAAACCAAACCAAATAAATGTCATCGCCCCAAACAAAGCAAACAACAAATAACCAAAATAGCCACAACAATTTGGTGTTAAAACAATATACATATGAGCTTACAAACACCTCCAACCTACTTCATATTTGGCACAATACATCCATTTTTCATTGAGACAGAAAGCAAAAGTGAGCATATTATCAGATACTTTAGAAAGGTAGAAGAGTCATTAGCACCACATAGACGATCTTTTTTCTTCTTTTCGGGCTAAAATCATCTGTAAAATCACAGTATTGAGCACGCCTTTTGGCCCTTTCGCTTCTTTTTCTTCTTTTGCTTAGGTGGCTGCAGAACAACTTTTATTGCTGCATCAAAAACTGCCTTCACATTCTGCAGAAATCATAGCAAACTTCTGTCAAGAGATCGTGACTTTTGGAAACACAGTTTTATCTTTTTTAACTTTCAAAAGTGGATGAAAACTTTTGATCAATGATCATACAAATGGGACGATTAGGGTTATGTGTTGTCTCTCAGACGGATCAAATGGGTTATGTTAAAAAAAAAATTATACCTAAGAAAGGAAACGAATGTCAGGCGGGACGAATGGGTTGAAAGACACCCAAAATGTATTTAAATGCATATAACCTTTTAAATTGCTTTGTTTTCAAACGGTCTAGATTAAAACTTCAACAACATAGTTTGTAATCAGATTCAGCAGTCTACACAATGATCACTTATGTTTAGAAGCAAGGGTTCATAGTTAGAACAATTAGAAGCCAGAAAGCACAATTTATAATGGAATCAGATGTTGACTTTAACTACGATAACCATATGATATCTTCAGAACTTGTAAGCATTATGCAGGGAGGATTATCAACAAAAAGGATTAAACAATAGAACATGATTTGGGCTAAAACGCTAGAAATAGAAATAGAAATAGATGCTAATTATGTGAGGTACTAGGCTCAAGAACTATAATAAACATATGATATGCAGTAATGAAATTATCACCTGCTGTGTTTTTGAGCTACACTCTATGTATGCAGGGGCACCGATTAGCTTCTTCAACTCCTCTCCCTATTAAACATTTGAAGAAATAAAAGGTTGGATATTTTTGGAATGAAGAATTTAGCTATATATATAAAATTCAAGCATGATGAAAAGGGAAAAAGGAAATCGGCAATAGGGTCTACCTGAGCCGTTGAAATAGGAACTGCACCAGGATGGTCTGTAAAAAACTGCTTATCATCACGAAGATCTACATGAAACAATCTCTATTCGTCAGTTAAATTGACTAACCTTATGGAAAAAGAAAAAGAAAATGCATCGTCATGGTTATATTCCTGTCATTGCAATAAAATTTTGAAATTTCTATTGTTTCCAGTTCTAAATATATCAAATGTTTCTAGTTGTAATTAAAGCTGCCGTCTCTAAAACAAATGTTTCTAGTTGTAATATATAAAATGAAACACTAGAACTAGGTGAACCAACTTGGTTAAATTTGCATGCACGTATGAAATTCCCATATCAAAATCTGACATGCAATTTTCTAATAAGATGAAAACTGCTCAAGCTCCATGCTAGGATTTCCCCTAAAAGTTCCTATATCTCTATTTCTCATGTGTTTCCAACTTACAGTTACTTGTTTCCCAAATGGCGAGATACTGATTATAGATCTACAAATTTCTTCTTGTTTTGACATTAGTGAAGGGCGTTACAAAAATAACAAATAGTCCAACACTCTCTTGCTGAACCATGTGGGTGGTCACTTATTAATTTATCACAATTTTCATGAATATTAGGGCCTACCCATTTTGGTCCACTTCTATGTTACCAATTAATGAAAAGTATAAGACAAAAGTTCTACCAGTGTAAAGAATTTAATTAATACAGATTAATCAAGTGTAAAGATGGATAAAAAAACTGAATCGTAGATAAAAGTGTATTAAATTACATAATTGCAATTAGTCGGCATGTAAAGAGAGATAGAATAGGCTAACCTAGCTTTGTTCCAACAAGGATTATGGGAACCCCAGGGGCATAATGCCTCAATTCAGGAATCCACTGCACAAAGCAAACAAAAATATAATAAGTGATCCACTAACCTCCAATCATTCATAGAATTCAAAAAAACTAAGTTTGACACTAGACTTTTGAAGTCAACGTGATCTCGTTAGATTGGTAATATGACACTCTTTGTGACACCAATCGCACCATGCATTCACACATTGTCATTCCACATTTTGTACGGCGCGTGTTCATTTCCCCTTGGGCACCCAATCACATCCACATTTTCATTATCCGTGTGTTAAGAAAAGGGCCCACTGATGTGTTAAATAGCCTAATCAGATTATTCGGATTTTCTGCATTACATTTGGCAGCCACATATATTACAAAATTAATATCCCTTTTTTTTGGGTGTGTGGTGGGGTTTACCATGGTTTTTGACCTTTTGGCAGATTAATCCACGGGGTTTGAGCCCACCGCTACATAGATACAAACCAGGAAAGCCCTCCCATTTTTGGGAAGGTTGTCATGGTCACTTTAGAGTTGTTTGCACCCGGAATTGAACTTGAGACCTTTCACATTTTAGTGATGATAGTCACAAGCTTTTAACCACCGGGCCACCCTTGAGTAATTAATTAACAACTTTAAACACTGGGCCATTAGTTATCAATATAAACTATTAAACCTAGTTAATATCCGTTGATCATGTCTTCTTGCTATTTTCCAATCCACAACTTTCAATACACTGGGCCATTAGTTATCTATATAAACTACTAAACCTAGTTAGTTAACAGCGATTGGAACAGTTTTTATGAGAGAAGTATCTGAGATTCACTCAAATGATTCTTTAAAACAAACAAGGAATAGAGAACAGATTCTTAATTGAAAGACCATAGTACCTTTTTAGAGACATTTTCATAGCTAGCCTTGCTAATGAGAGAGAAGGCAAGTATAAAGACATCAGCACCGCGATAACTCAAAGGTCTCAATCTATTGTAATCTTCTTGGCCTGTCCCGAAAAATAATATTCTATTAGCAACAAAAAGAAGGTCAAATAAAAGCAATAATTAGATATCATGGATAAAAGATGGTACAAGCAATCATTGCACGAACTTTTGGCAGCAAATGCCAAATGTGAATAGTTTACCACAGATTTTTCACATGGTATTATTTCGGATAGTGACTGTTACTTTAAGTCCGTGCAATATTTACCGACCATTTACACCCCCTAACCTGCAGTATCCCACAATCCTAGATTAACGGTGCTCCCATCAACTACCACATTTGCACTAAAATTATCGAAAACAGTCGGCACGTAGTCCTGTTAAGAAAAGGTACAAATGCAATAAATTGTTAAGCAATTCAATAACAATCCCTATTTTAACAGCAAAAAGCCTCCCATGAACACATAATAAGTTAAATCTTACGATTCCCTTCTGTACGCTTTACCAAAACGAAATTAAAGAGAACATATTCATATAACAAACTGGATTAGCAAAGCCCAAAAATGTATCTAATATGCCAGAATTTTTTCTTTTTAGAGGAAAAACATGGAAATAACGCATTATAGTACAAGAAAATCAAGTAAGTTATATAAAGTTAAAAGTAAAGGCTCGTAACTTTCTGGCTTTAGTCAAATAGATATCCATAGACGAAACTAAACAATTAAATTCACCAAAATGTAACATACTTTTGGTCCTTTGGCATTTTATACTATGTACTTGGGTTTTTTNTTCGATTAAATGTAAGATAATTGGTTTCTTAATTAACTGATAATTCCACATTTACCCAAAACACAAATTTTTAGTGCATAAGTACAATGATTTTAAAGCATGTGTTAGGCTTGGATGCAAGTAACCTAGCTTTAAAAGCTAGAATATATGGGGAAGAAGAGACAAAAAACCATCCACACATAAGAACCACAAATCTAGAACATTTGTCATAAAATTCTAAGAATATATTTTTTTTCCACGAGATATATCTGATTTAAATCAAAACCGGATGAACATAAAAACATAAGTTTCATTCACTAAAAGCAAAAATGAGACAAATATACTTTGTTATCCCCTATTGTAATTAAATTTTCATGCAATTCTATTCAATAAAAATACTTTCTTCAACAACTCATTATCTAGTGCAATTTAACCTGAAATTTTAATGTAAAACATCTTATATCTTAGTAGAATAAAAGTTTTCATTTCACCACATAAACAGAATTGTCTAGTACACACAATCATACATATGAAAAATGCACTTGGGTCAATGAGATTCAATAATTTCAGTGTTAATACAAGTGACCTGAATGCATATTTTTTATAAGTTAAGTAAACATAGTTTCATAAATTCAGTGACAAAAAATAGTTAAGTAAAGAACAAAAAATAGTTAAAACATCCCAATTTTGTTTAAAAAAAAATAAATAAGTCTAGAAACAAATTGAAGAAAAAAAAATGCAATTGAGAATAAAAGATGGAAAGGAAAAGAGTAATTACAGTGGGGAAAGTGTTGCTGGTGTAGGAAATAAGCATACAAGTCTTGCCAACTGCTCCATCTCCCACCGTCACACATTTTATAAATCGAGATGCACTCATTTTTAATTTATTACTACCAATTCCAATTCAAATTAGAAATTGAAATGATACAACTGTATGTGTATTTGTTTCAAAGGAGGAAGATAATACCAACCACCCAACCAACCTGTGAATGAATACAAGAGAAGATGGGAAAAAAGGAGGGAGGGGGAGAGTAGAGAGAGTAGGTTTCTTTCTTTCTTATATTAAACTTTTTGTTTCTTCCAATTTCCTTTCCTTTTCTTCTAAGCCTTCCCATTATTATTGTTTATCTAAAATTAACTAAATTCGTTTTAAATTAAACTTGCCACTTTTTCTCATTCTATGTAGCTTTCTCTTTTTTTTCCCAATGTGTCACTAAACTTGCTAAATTCGTCCATTGTGTGTAGCGGTGACTTGATTCACCTGCTGGAGCAGGTTAACCTGACGGTCGTTAGGTTTATCATTGCACCGTTAGTCCTTTAGAGTAACGATCGTTTATCATGGCTACATACAATGACAAAAANATTGTGTTATTATTAATCGTGAATTTGTGAACTGTCCTATACTATTCGACGATAAGATCCGTTCTGCGAACTTACTTCCTTTAGATATGTATGATTTCGATGTCATCTTGGGTATGGACTGGTTGTCCGAGCATCGGGCAACTATCGATTGTCATACCAAACGTGTTATATTTGGCAATTTGAACTCTCCCGAATTCATTTACCATGGTTCTCAACCTGGTAAGTCTGTTAAGATTATCTCCGCTATGAAAGCTCGTTCCTTACTTTCACATGGTTGTGAAGGATTTCTAGCTTCAATTAAAGATACTTCGTTGGATGGTCCTCGCATCGAGAGTCATCCTGTTGTTCGGGATTTTCCTGATGTATTTCCTGATGAACTTCCGGGTTTAACACCTGAACGTGAAATCGAATTCAGTATTGATTTGATTCCGGGTGCCGAACCCATTTCTAAAGCTCCATATCGTATGGCACCGATTGAACTTAAAGAACTGAAGGAGCAACTTCAGGAAATGTTGAAAATTGGTTTCATTCGTCCGAGTGTCTCACCGTGGGGTGCTCCTGTTTTGTTTGTGAAGAAAAAGGATGGCAGTATGAGACTGTGTATCGATTATCGTGAGTTGAACCGTATTACCGTTAGAAACCGTTATCCTCTTCCTCGTATCGATGATTTGTTTGACCAACTCCAGGGAGCGAAATTCTTTTCTAAGATTGATTTGAGATCTGGCTATCATCAATTGCGGGTGAAGGAGCAAGATGTTCCTAAGACTGCATTCCGCACTCGTTATGGTCATTACGAGTTCTTGGTGATGCCATTTGGTTTGACTAATGCTCCGGCCGTATTTATGGATTTGATGAACCGTGTATTCCATGAGTATCTGGATAAATTTGTCATTGTGTTCATTGATGACATTCTGGTGTATTCTAAGACGAAGGAGGAGCATGAAGAGCACCTTCGTACTGTATTGGGGATTTTACGACAGAAGAAGCTCTATGCTAAATTTTCGAAGTGCGAGTTTTGGTTGAAGCAAGTAGCATTTTTGGGTCACGTTGTATCTGCCGATGGTATTACCATGGATCCGGCAAAGGTTGAGGCTATCACTAAATGGCCAAGACCGACGACTGTGACTGAAGTTAGAAGCTTTTTGGGACTTGCTGGTTATTATCGGAGATTTGTGGAAGGATTCTCACGTTTAGCTTTGCCGTTGACGAAGCTTATGCGGAAAGGTGAGAAATTTGTTTGGACTGATGAACGGGAGGAAAGTTTCAAGGAGCTAAAGAAGAGATTGGTCTCTGCCCCTATACTTGCTCTATCGTCTGGAACGGGTGGTTATCAGATATATAGCGATGCTTCGAAGAAAGGTTTGGGATGTGTTCTTATGCAACGTGGTAAGGTTATCGCCTACGCATCTAGGCAGTTGAAACCGTACGAGGAGAATTATCCGACACATGACTTAGAATTGGCGGCTGTAGTATTTGCTCTTAAAATCTGGAGACATTACTTGTATGGCGAGACTTGTGATATCTTTACCGATCACAAAAGCCTAAAGTATATCTTCACACAAAAAGAGTTGAATATGAGACAACGCCGTTGGTTGGAACTTCTGAAGGACTACGACGCAAACATTCAGTATCACCCGGGTAAGGCGAATGTAGTGGCAGATGCTCTTAGTAGGAAGTCGGGGATTATTGCTAGTCTTGAGATTGAGCCTAGAATAATCAATGACCTAGAGCTGATGGAAGTTGAGTTATGTGTTCATGGTTATGACGGTTATTGGGCTAGTTTGAAGGTCGAATCTAACCTTATGCTACGGATTAAAGAAGCTCAGAAAGACGATGGCGAACTTTGGTCTGTGATACAAAACCTGGGAGAAGGTAAGCAGACGGAGTTTCGTGTTGACAATGATGGGATTGTATGGTATGGTAACCGTCTGTGTGTTCCTGATGATCCTTCTATTCGAGAAGCTGTATTGTCCGAAGCTCATAGTTCTCCTTTCACTATTCATCCTGGTTCCACTAAAATGTATAGAGATTTGAGAAAACATTTCTGGTGGAATGGTATGAAGCAGGACGTGGCGACATTTGTGGCTAAGTGCATGACATGCCAGCAGGTTAAGATTGAGCATCAACGTGCTAGTGGTCTTTTACAGCCTTTAGATATTCCTACTTGGAAGTGGGATCAGATTTCTATGGACTTTGTTACCGGATTACCTCGTACTCTCCGGAAACATGATGCTATCTGGGTAGTCGTCGACCGTTTGACCAAATCTGCTCATTTTCTACCGATTCGGAAAGATTTCTCTATAGCTCAGTTGGCTAAGATTTTCCAACAGGAGATTGTTCGCCTACATGGTACACCAGCTGCTATCATATCCGACAGAGATCCTCGTTTCAACTCTCGCTTTTGGAAGAGTCTACACAAAGCTTGGGGTACCCAACTCAAGTTTAGTACGGCTTTTCATCCACAAACCGACGGACAGTCGGAACGCACTATTCAAACTTTGGAAGATATGCNTAAAGCAGCACCGTTCGAGCTGTTGTATGGTAGGAAGTGTAGGGCTCCTATATGTTGGAATGAGGTTGGTGAACGACTCATTGAGGGTCCCGAGTTGATTGCGGAGACCAATGAGAAAGTTGCTACTGCTACTGAAAAGCTCAAGGAAGCTAGAGCTAGGCAGAAAAGTTATGCGGATCGTCACCGTCGTGCTTTGGAGTTCAGTCCGGGAGATCGTGTGTTTCTTAAGGTTTCTCCGTTCCGTGGCATTAAGCGTTTTGGCATTCAGGGGAAACTTAGTCCGCGTTACATTGGACCGTTTGAGATCTTAGACCGCGTTGGTGAAGTTTCGTATCGTTTGGCATTACCTCCACAACTTTCTCATGTGCATAATGTATTCCATGTATCACTTTTGAGGGGATATAATTATCATCCTCTCCATGTTGTTTCATATCCGCTTGACCAAATTCGGGAAGATTTGTCTTTCGTTGAGGAGCCTGAGGCTATTTTGGAGCGTCAGGATCGAGTCATGAGAACTAAAACTATTCCGTTCGTTAAGATTCTTTGGAGAAACCATCCCGAGAGCGAGGCTACTTGGGAGACTGAAGAGTCTATGCGTGCTAATTATCCACATTTCTTTTCGTGATTCGGTACGTTTTCGTTTGATTTTTTCTGCTTCAATTTTGCGGACGAAATTTTCTTTTTAGAGGGGAAGAATTGTAAATCCCGACATTTCTGAACTATAATTTTTGCACCGTTTTGAATTTATCATAAGTTGGAATTATAATTAAATGTCATTGAAACCTTACCTTATAATTAAAAGTACATTATATGAATTGTATCCTAAACTTAGTTAATTGATAAACCTAAATTTAAAATAAAAAAAAAATGAAAATAAATAAATAAATAAATATATTTATTTAATTCTATCCTAACTTAACCTTTACGAAACCAAAAAGTACGTGTGATAAGAAGAGTTGTACACGTTTCTATGGGCAGTCTTACACCAGAATTTTTATGGCTTTTCCCTCCCAAGTCCCACGCCTAAAAGAGATAATAATAAAGTGATTAGATCAAATATTGTGTTTTGGTTTCTAGCATATTCACACGACATTCTCAACATAAAATACACGCTTTCCTCGTTACCTCATTCCAATATTCGGCTCTCTCCCACCTTTTCCCTTAACCGAGCCCTAAAACCTGTCATACACCACCTTCGTTTAGCCCTTAAAGATCAAGGAAAAAAAAAAAGAGGTTTGAAACTTGCTTTGATTATGCATCTTTTGGGTGATTCCTGTGTTTGAATTCGTGGGTGTGTCTCGCGTTCTTTTGTCCTCCTTAAATTCAGCCTAGGGGTACTTCCATCCACCCTTGTGTTCCTAATTCTTTCGACACCATAAGTATATATATAAACTGACGCTAAAACATGTTATACAAACTGATAATGAATCGTGCTATGTGTCTTCGTTGGCTTTGTTAAACCTGTATACGTATAATACCATAAACAAACTGCATAAAATCATGAAAGGGTATCATATATATGTCGACTTTTATTTTGTTTCTGGCCATGCAAATCTGGTTTTATACCCTCCTATGCTGTTTAATATCGTGACTAGAAATCCAGTTATTAAACCCTAAGTGATAAACTGAGAGGCATGCATGTTTTGTGTGAGTATAGGACCTGTTATGTGTGAGTTTACGCGACTCTTTGGCTCGTTAAAAAAACTGATTCGTCTGGGCTGTTTTTGGTGTGACATTTGAGTGAGTTTAGAACCTGCTTATCACATGTTGATATCGTATGTTAGTGGTGTGTTGCACGTTTGTTGCTGCCTCGTTTAAACCCTCGCAACAGCCTTAAAAATTGCCTCGCCACATGCCTCTTTTGCCTAGTTTAGTCTCGTTGAGTTCACACCAAGAATAATATTTGTTTTGTCTTTGTTGCTCGCTGAACTACAATATCGAGAGTGTTTGTTTGTTTGTTGTCTCGATATGAATAGTAACACCGAAATAGAGTTTTGTTTAGTTGGTCTCGGTATGGTTTCGTAGTTCGAAGACGTTACATTTCCGAGTTCGTTAAGATATATACGTGATACTAATATCTTTCTAAATACTAGCATGTTTCTGAATCCTAGCATGGTAATATAAGTATTAAAATCCAAAATTTAACACATTTAGCCTAACCTTTGATTATTTTCACCTTAAACCCTATACTTTGCTAAAATGAAATATAAGACCCTAAATTATGCTAATCGTCATGTAAAGCCTTAAACCATAATAGTTGTCATATTAAACATCTAAGTTAACTTATCATCACTTGTTAACCATAAGTTTGGCCAACTAATGAATATTGCTCTAAAGTTACTAATTATGGAAGATTACTAAAATGGAAAGTTACTAAAAATAATAAGAAACTATAATTTGGATAACTATACGCACTAAACTTGTGAAATGAACTTATAAGTAATACGCGATCATTAACTCGTGTAGAGTACGTGAAGAGGGAGTAGCTTCGGTTTCCGTTTGCTTTTGAGATATTTCGCTTGCTGTGATAAGGTACAGATATTCCATCCCTTTTCAGTAGGGAATTCTCATGACTTTTGATCCTCGACCTTTGCTATGATTCCATTGATATGATTACTTGATATGATCTCTTTGGCAAACGATTCACATTCATTTGATATTCCTCTGATTAAGATTATGTTATGCTATGATTCGGATATGCTGCTATGATTATATGTATGCTTCTTATGCCCGAGTTTTTAACTACTCATGGAGGTACCATGGGCGTGTCATCGAGGCACCGATGGCATGACACTTTCTGTGGAGGTGTGATTGATCCACGGCGTCCCCACTTGTATGATATGATTATGATTATGAGATCTCCTGGCCATTTATGATATGTGTATACCTGTCCTGCGAGCAGGGTGCATATATGTTTATGTATGTATGTATGTATGGGGGGCGTATGGATGCATCCTAGCACTTATGTTTATGTATGATTATATGTATGTATGGTGAATGTGGGTAGGTGCTTCTCTACTCCTTCACGGCGGAGCTGATCACTCCAGGTATGGTACATAGAGGTCTCCCCTCTTTGTGCACTTATGTGACTACTTATGATTATGTATGTATGTATGAGATCTATTCGAGTGTCTCGGGTAGGTCGGCTCGTGGCTTTCCTTGTTTCTTATGTCTATTCGAGTGACTCTGGTAGACACGCCTTTGTTGATACGTGCTCTTATTCCTTTCCATATGATTATGTTTATGTTGATATCTCTATGATGCTTCATTCTATTATGACTTGTGATACATTATGCCATCCTATGATCTTCTTCTTTCGTTTGCTTATTACTTTGCTTTGCATATATATATCTGTTCACTGAGCTTTTTAAGCTCAGCCGCGTTTTCTTTTCCATGCGGCAGGTAATTAAGCGGGGCATCGGGCATGAGTGAGGAGAGTAGGAGCTCAGAAGACCTACCATGCTTAGATTTTCTTTTGATTATGGAATTATGGTTAAGACTTATGTTTCGGATATTTTATTCAGTCCAGTTGGGATTTTGTAAGATTTGGAAGTCAGAATGTTTCTTAACTTTTTACGTATGTATATTAAATCTTCCGCTTGCGTTTATATGCTTTGTATGACACCATAATGTGACATTTTGACCCTTACCGGGTTAGGATGTTACAAGTAATTGGGTATGTTGTGTTAACTCTAGAATTTTTGTTACCAACTCATGTGAATCATAAGTATATTTTTCTAAAATATAACAATTTAGCGGATCATGAAACTTACAAACAACATAAACACGAACTAATTAATAAACGATAAAAGTAAATTGATCGGAATAATAGTAGAATCAAGTTTGGTTTTTCCTAAAAGTTTCCACCTTGACATATATGTTTCTTGCAAGAGCCATTTAAACTTGTCTACAGTTATCAATGTTGTATGTTTAATATCGTCTAGATTTACAAATATATTAGAAATGAATTATTAAAAGCCAATTTTCTTCTTGTCAAACCATATGTTTGATTAAATATACGAAGTTCAATAAACATTATTAAGCTTCCATCTCAAACCAACTTTATAAAGCTTTATATGTTTTGGCATCATCATTCATCACAAAAGTGACAAAGCATAAGAAAAATCGGATGATTTCTTAAGGGCTTAGTTAAGTAGTTGTTTAAGTGTAAAGTCACACTCAATCATCATTAACTATTTGCCCTTGTTCATTATTTGGAATAAATAAAGCCCCAAATATCACACCCTTGCATTTCCACCTCCAACCAAATTTGCCTCCTACTAACTTTTAGGAGGCCAAACCTTATAAACCAGTCATTTTGATGCATAAGTAGAATCTTAGGTGTTATAGTACTACAGTTTCTTTCAACAATATTATTTTTACGTTTTGTAAATATGGTTAGGTGATTCATATAGTTGACCTTCCTTTAAAAAACAGTTATTTTTTTTTATGGTTTAAAATTTTGCCCCTTTTATACACCTGTCTTTTTTTAGAAAAACAATTTTATATGCCTCTCTATAATGAGGAATTCGTTCATAAAGTGGTAATTACAACTTAAAAGATCATTGGAGGTTACTTAAAGATTGGAAATTTTGATTTTCTTACAACTGATTGTTCGATTCAGTACTACCATGTTAGATCAGATTTGTGTTTTAATTAGGATGGTTTCATAAAGTTGTTTAAGGCAACGTGTAGATGATATGTGTCGTTATGCTAAAAGCCTAAACATAACCAAAGGGTTTTGGCTTTAAAAAACTTATGGGCTTACCTGTAACACCCTCATTTTCACATATCGCAGCGGATTTAGATATGGGGTGTTACTTCATGGATTACAGTCACAATAATAGAAAACGACTCGAAAAGAGACGTTTTTAGAAAATGAGCTATCATTCATTAAAATATCAGAGTTTTCATAAAGAAGAGGTCCCGTAAATCTAGGTGTGAAAGTAGTGTTTTGAATGATAACAGGTTTGAAAGTCCTCCAAGTTCAGTGCCACTTCGTGACATAGGTTCGTAACGGCTAAGTACCTAGGATACATGCTTAAAAGTCAACACTAGGGTTGAGTGAGAGTCATAGGTTTAAGTGGTAGTGTGAATACAAGTTCCACAGGGTTCAGTTAAGGAAAATGTAGTGTTTATGATAATTGCAATGCATATATAATTATCATGAAAACAGTGTTATTGCACTAAGCTCATGACACCGCACATTAACATGTCCATGGGGCACTGCAGACCCTTACATGACGGGACGTAATAAGGATTAACTTGCCAAGGTTAATCCTAATGGTGTTTTCAAATATAATACTTATTGGTACCCGGCTGGGGCAAACCAACGGGAGTTGTCAAACTCCAATAGATCTATCAACTATATTCGCGTTCACTCGCAATTGATTATGGTTCATAAAATTTGGGTGTAATGCATAATAGTGGCATAGAAGGTACTTGTGCAATAACCAAAGAAAAAGACTTGTATTCGGTTTAAAGCATGTATCCCCCTCACAGGGTTTGTAAAGCATTTAAAAGTGAGGCTATGAAAACTCACCTGGGCTTAAGGAATTCTGATTGATATCAAAAGTGACTCAGATACTAGACTGCTTACTCACGTATCCTGGGGGTATAGGTGTGGGTGTATGTCAAGTCCTAGTTATCTTATTTAGGTTTCTTAAGTAATCATTCCTAGGGTTTCTAATATTAGTTACAACGTAACACCGTTCGGGCCATCATAATCCAGAGGTATATAACCCCTCACATGAAGCTCCCTAGTATTGTATTACGTTGCTTAATACTTAGATCATAGATATAACATAACACCGTTCGAGCCATCATAATTCAGAGGTATATAACCCCTCACATGAAGCTCCCTAGTATTGTGTTATGTTGTTAAGTATTTAGATTATAGATATAACATAACACCGTTCGGGCCATCATAATTCAGAGGTCATGTAGTAAACGTTTGAGGAGTCAGGGCACTTTAAATCGTAAACCCAGCAAACTCGTCAAAACGAATACCCAAATGAAACCCCTCACATGAAGCTACCTAGTATTGTGTTATGTTGTTAAGTAAAAGATAGTTTTTATTTTATATGAAAATAGTTCACTTTATACCCTTCAAGTTTATATATTTACAATATCTACCCTAAACTATTATACTTATATATTTTAGACTTTTATCTTTCTAGACTTTTCAAATTTAGTCCCTATACTTATATATTTTAAGAAAATGACATAAATAACCTTTGGACTTATTAGTTTTCAAAAATTTACCCTTTATACCCTTAACTTAATAACTTTTACAAATCTAGTCCTAAACGTTTATAACTATATTAACTTTTATCCCTAGGTTATATAACTTTGCAAAATAGGTCCTTATACCTAGTACTTCTAAGAAATATCAAAAACAGTCCCTAGAAAGTTACCATATATACCCCTATGCATGGAAAACATTGCAAAACTAGTCCTAAAACCATGCAAACTATATTTTTATGAAACAAAAGAGTTTCTAAGCTTATGACTTACTAATATTAGCTTAACTAAGTTGCCTAAACTAGCTTACAGCTTATGGTAAGGGCTTATAGCATGACAAACATGAATTTGACTATAATTAGGGTTTTAAAAAGAGAACGAGTAAATGAAAATGATCAAGGCTTAGGCAAGCTGTTCCTAGGTGATCTAATACTCCTAATAACTATCCTAGGACTGTACTAAAGCTTATTAAATTAGTTTAGAGCTTACGTGATCAAGAAATGGGGTGAGCGTGGGTTTTAGGGTTTCTCGATGGGAAAACAACTCGACAAAGGTTTAAGACTTGGTTTCTTCGACTCCTAGGCCTTCTATGGCTCGTATACTACTACTAGGACCAGAATATTTAAGGTGGAGAAGAGAGAATGGGATGGTTTGAAAGAAATGGGGTGCGAGGGTTTATAAAGGGCTCGTTAGCCTTGGTGGCCAAGAAATGGGAGGCTAGGTGGCGAGGGGGGAGGTGACTAACTACAGCTAGAGGGTGACTAATGGTGGCTAGGGAGTAGGTAGGGGCGGCGTACGTGGTGTGTGGTGGTGGTTTGGCCACGACCTAGGGGTGGTGACAAGTAGGTGATACACCTACTTATAAGCAACTTGTGTGGTGCTAGGTGCTTGGTTAGGGTGACAAGGAGGTGGGTAAGGTGCTAGGGTAGTTGCTTGAGGTGCTTAGGGTACTTAGTTTTAGGATTAGGATTAACTTAGATTTAGTTTAGGGCCTAATCTTGCTTAGTGAGTGATTAGGGTCTAGCTTAGGGTTTAGTACCTAGATTAGAGTCCTATGAGTGTTTAGTGATTAGGATTAAGTCTTAGGAAGCTTATACTAACTGGTGGTAACTTATGCTAAAGATTCGGGAAAGTTTAGACCTAGTTCCGGGACTTAAGTGACCTATTTAGGGTTTTATGCTTAAGGGACTTGTACCTAAGCTCTAAGGGGTTGTACTGGGGTTTATGGGAGCTAAGATATCCTAAAGTTGCTAAGGTAACTCATACATAAGCCTTGAACACTTTCAAACCAGTTTAGATAAGAAATTAGGGTTTTAGAGATAACCGTAAACACTTAAGGCTTGCTTGATTAGGGTTTGTTTTGGTATTGTGATAGATATAGTATGTTAGAGTGATAGATTACTTATTGTAGCGATGTTTAGATCTTAGACTTGACATACTAGGAGTTTATATGATGTGAATGTAAAGATATTTGGCTTAGGTGGATACGTGAGCAGGTCTAGGAGTCATGCATGTAATGAAAAGGAAATAAAAGCAAAAATTTACCTGTGAAAATACCTGATATAGGTATTGTAGTGGAAATGGTATTGATGAAATTTTATGGGTGGTTACATTACCGGAGAGATTTTGTGAATAAAAGGTCAAGGGTTCGAATTTCGGCTTGTGCTCACTTCAGTTGGTGTCCCACTGGGCTAACAATTAACGGTTTTTGAGATATTTAACTTTTAAAAGGGAAAGGTGAAAGTTAGTTTTCATAGTGTAACTTAAAAATAATAATAATAATAATAATAATAATAATAATAATAATAATAAAAAAAAAAAAAAAAAAAAAAAAAAAAAAAAAAAAAAAAAAAAAAAAAAAAAAAAAAAAAAAAAAAAAAAAAAAAAAAAAAAAAAAAAAAAAAAAAANTATATGATTTAAAAAAAACAAACACAAGATTCCAATTCACAATCACAAGATAGGTCAAGTACCAACTCCATGTGCATGGATCAACTCTATCCTATTACATTCACACTTTTGTTTGGATTTTTCTAAGAAAATGGACCCTTGGACCTCGGTCATCCGCGGAAATATGAGGTTTACACATAACAGTTAAGGGGAACTTGTAACTTATTACAGTACGTTTAATAAGGTCGCATGAGAGCCAAATTATTTCATCTTAGAAAATTACAGAATTATTAGTGTACACAAGGCATGTGTAAAGAGAAATACTCCGTATTGCATTATTTTATATGCAGAATTCAGATTGTATTGTTGTACAATATCGTCGTCGACCCATTGACAATACTTTCACAAGAACGCTGCCCTTCAATATTCTTAAGCTAGAACTCAATGTAGGTGAAACAAACAGATCCCTTTTATTGAAAGGTATAGTTTTCGACTTATTATGAACAAAGTCATGCAACTTTCTTCAATCCAACTTTTTCAAGTAGTTCATCACATAACAGAAAATATCCAATAACATTATGAATATGATACTGCGATTAGTTTTTGATCCCCATCCAACTGTACAAAAATATCATGTTGGACATGTAGAATGAGCGAACTTTCTTGTAAAGAAGATGGATCTCTTACAAGTTTACAAAAAATTTCAGTGTAGAGAAAGTTAACCTGCGCAAACTCAATTCATTTCATACGTTCACTAGACTACAAATGTTGATAACTTATGAAATAGGTGAACTTCTTGTCAACAGCACATAAAGTATCAGAAAAGACTCAGAACTCATCATCTGAACTAAGAATTTCTAACTCAACCATCTTTTCTGTACTTTCTTTGGTTTTTGCTGCTGGCGTTTGACTTTTTTCAATCTTTATTCTCTTTGCATTTAGTTGTTGAGTTGTTTTGACTTCAGGCAAATTTGACCCCTCACCCGACGATTTCCTTTTGTATCGACAAACCAAAAAATACAAAGAATTAAAAAGACACTAACTTTCTGAAAAAGACAGCACAGAATTAAAGGAAGCATGACTTCTTACCTTTTATCTGAGTTCTTAACTGGTTGTTTTAAACTTGAACTTGGTTTCCCTGTTAGTCAAAAACTCAGATTGACTATGTTGTTGACTATATAATCACAGATATGGAATTGTAAAAGGGTTAAGGAACATAATATGATGATACCTGCAACTTCAGATAGAAATCTTATTCCTTGTGAGTATTCATTAGTGGTCACTTTTCCTGCATTACTGTCAAACACAAAGTATGAGCTTATTAACAATTCATAAGTTTATTGCTCTTTGCTAGCATACTTCATTTTGTGGGCCCCATCTTTATTTCGCTACATACAGAATTATCGATCAGTTGTATCTCCCCATACCACAAATTTCAGGGGATTCTCTAGAATAGTTTTACAAATTTACCCATCCGTGATTAATTCAAGTACAGTTGACAAAATGGTTACAGATAATGGGATCCCAAGCTGAAAATGCTAAAGAGACTTCAAGACTTTGAAATAAAAGTAAGAAAATGTTTAAAAGGTAAACCTTAATGCTTTTCGTAATCCCTCAACAGACAGAACTTTCTTCGGCTGTCCAGGCTTTGTTACATTTGTCCGATCAACCATGTAGATGCCTTCTGATTGCATTTTCTCTTTAGCATTGAAAGCCATCCTTAAATTCCTGAAGCAAATGTGTAGAAGATAAGCTAGATATTACATACTCCATATCAGTTAGCTCATTTGTGGGAGACTTAATTTTATAAACCCACAGTCACAGCTTCATTTCTTAACACGACATACACAATAAAATGAAAAAGTTGACATATTAAACAGTTGCAACAATATTAATTTTAGATGTGTTTTTTTTAGTTTTTGCAAAATGTTCTTCTGCTTATGAATATTCTAGAGTGAAATAATTTAACAACGGTTGCAACAATATTAGTTATCAAACGGTTGAGTAAAGTTACTTATATAACCTTATTTTATCCATTACAGCTTCTAAACAGCAGAGAGAACCATCTTGAAAAAAATAGAAAAACATAAGATACAAACGTGTTTTCATACCCTCCCATGAACTCTCCTCTTTTACTTGAATATTTATCTGGTGCATTCTGTTGTCAAATCGTCAAGATATCACTTGTCAGCAAAAACTAATATGTTCCCAGAACTGGGAAAAACAAAAAAATGATCATGACAGAAGGAATCCGTACCTTTTTATGGTACTTGCAATGTATTCCGCGACTCCTAAAACACCAATGAATAGTTATTAAGCATCAAATATGAATCATAAAGAGAGCTAAAGTAGAAAACCTTAATTATATTCTATATTTTACTGATATAGTTAGCAAAAAGCAAACTTTAGCACATGAGGGACTTGTATCACTATGACATAAAACAAATATATATGTTCCATATCCATTTATACAACAAAGGGAAAATCATCCCTGCTGTTTGCACCAGGGAGTAATATCTGCTGCTGTATTAGAATTCAAAATTTTGAAGGATGTGCCACAAAATTTCCACCTTTGTATAGACGATAAAAAGTTCCCATTTCCTTCTAATAGTATGACTTCTCTAACCGCGATATATGGTTTGCCATTGATAGATAAACCATAATTCTGGCAAAATGCTAAATTTAAAAATTTATAACACAAACCTTGCAAGAGCAAGTTTAGACGAAAGTCTTTAAGTATTTATTTTGTCATAATTTGTCTAAAATAACTCATTCTTGCAAACTACAGTGTTTTGTTTACATTAATACAAGAAAAACAGTTAGTTGGCAGTGAGAAGCAAAAAAGTCAGTAACTCTTCTTAAAAAATTTCTTACAAAATACATGATCTAAAATAATTTACTTTAGCCCAAAAAAAGTCAATAACTCCTTTAGAGGAGTATTATCGTTGCAGGATGAAAGATTTGTAGAAAAACAAGTAAACTTGCGAAAAAATTCCATAATTGTCAAGCATTTTCCTCCCTTCTCCCTTTATTTTTGTGGATTGTATCTACATTTCTCTTAATAGAAGTAATGAATAAATAAGAAAACTTTTCTCATGATAATGTTTAATTGAGAATGAAAGTTGGACTGCATAACAAAGAGCAGAAATTATGTAGAGAACTCATTTTAAAATATTAAAAATATACTACAAAGTTGAAGTAGCCACTAAAGTACACCAAGAACATAGAAATTATGAGTTGTGTCTAAACATTAAATCAAAAAACATAAGGATTACAATGACATACTTGTTGATAACTTGTGAGCATGATTTGCATGTTCCAAAGTCAGCAGAAGTTCCCATCTTTAACACTTGTGGAGCATTGAAAACCGTCAAAGTATATCCTTCTTTCTGAAAGAAGGAACACAAAGTTAACAATTTGTCAAATTCAAACACAGATACGATAACAAAAGAAATATCACTAGCACATTAAAAAGTAAAAACTATTACCGATTTTGCATTCTTCCGAACATCACAGTTAAAAAGAGCAAATACTGTCCCAATTTCCTCATTGCAGTTCTTTTGGTAAGCATTTCCAAACAAGAAAACAGAAATGAGTTTTTCATCTAAACATCCAATTTGCCATATGGCGTAGGGCTTCCCTGTAGAGCTAATCCGTTTCTCGCCCTTTTCACATAAAACTCCTGCAGTTGCCCAACAACCAGAAAGAGTGTCCCCTGATAAAAGAGTCCTAAGTGGCACAAAAGTTATATTATCAATTATCATACATCTGTTATGTGACGAAAAAAAATAATAATAATAATCAGTGAAGTTTAGTGATGTACTTTATTGTTGTTAAGCGAACAAATCGAATATCTGCAAGTCGATCACTCAATTCTGTTCGTGAGACCAATTGGTTCCTGAAATGATCAGGGGTGTGTATAACCGTAAGTATAATAATCTATTGGATGAACATAACAAGTCGAATTAGAAGAAACTTATAAGCAAAAGTGAAACAACACAAATTCATCACTTTCAAAATTTCCCATATTTATTCAGATTATTGTGTTTGTATACTATTTTGTTTCTAATACAAAGTGCGTAATTAATTTGGTGATTCCCATTGGTCAAGCACCTAACCTAAAGTGGTTGTTTTTATTGCAGCCTGTATAAAAATAGTCATCATTTTACTAGAAGATATCTAGCATAATACCGTCTCATATGCCAATTGTGCGGTTATCAAATTTCAAGGGATAATTAGCTATGACATACAAATTCAAATTAAATTAGAAGTGACGTACCGAATTTTTAAGCCGGAAAAGTGTTCAACATGGTCATTTGAGGTTGTCTTGGCACGGCTGCTGGTAGATTTGAGATTTTTGTTTTTGGAGGTTTCGGGTTGGTAATCAAGACAATCCTCAACAGCAGTCCTGAACACAGACATGTCTGCCGTTCCCCTCGGCCTCGCTGATCCATCATCAGATAAATATCCTGCAAATGCATTTACATATAAGTGTTAACACATTGTTAAAAGCCCAAAAAAATTAAAAATTACCACAAAAAAAAAAAAAAAAAAAAAAAAAAAAAAAAAAAAAAAAAAAAAAAAAAAAAAAAAAAAAATCCAAACTGCTTCTGCTTATGTATTTATTTAAGGGTAAAAAGTAAAATAAATGGTTATTCATATGAAAAACCTCATCGGTTAATGAAAACTAATTAATGGTGTAAATCATACGTACCATGAGTAGGAGATTGAGGAGGGGTTTCAGGTACTCGATCTTGAAGGGATAAAAGTAGATCTAAATCATCATCGCCATCTCCTGCCATTCTTGACATTTCCCTTCTTTATTGATTCCTAACTGGTACAAATGTAGTATATGTGAAAAAAATCTTTTTCTTATCTAGGAGTTTTTGGAGGGAGTTTTCAACTTTTTTAAGTGGGAAAATTTTTGTTTCCCCAAATTTGTCTTGTTTTCGACTTTATTGCAAGTCGCTCCCTTCCCTTGACTTCTTTTTCCCCCTAGATGGCCAATTTGGTACACTACGGGGGCGTTTGGTTCGCCGTAATCTGACATAATTTGATGTAATTGTAATTTAATTACATTACGTAGGCTGTTTGTCTCACAGAATTGAGGGAATTGTAATTCAGATTACATTACGTAGACTGTTTGGTTTGCGTTGTAATTGTGATTCAGCCATTACAATTACATCAAAGGAGGTAATTCATATTACATAGGATGTTGGATGGAAAGTTTTGAATTACGTTGTAATTCAGAATTATTATTATTATTATTATTATTATTATTATTATTATTATTATTATTATTATTATTATTTTTAATAATAATATAATAATAATAATAATTTTATTATTTTTATTATTTTAATAATAATATTATTATTTTTTTATTATTATTTTAATAATAATAATAATATTATTATTAATTATTATTTTTATTTTAATAATAATAAAAATAATAATAAAGTATTATTGATATTAATATTATTATTATTAGTAATATTATTTATTGTTAATATTTATTATTATTATTATTATTATTATTATTATTATTATTATTATTATTAATTTTTTTTTCTATCTTTTTTGAATTACAATTACGTTGAGATCCAAGCAAACAAAGTGACAGAATACATCAATTACAATTCCAACACATTACAATTACAACACATTCAAACTCTTTGAATTACAATTCATTCAAATTACAATTCCTTTGACAAATTACAATTCCTTTCAAAACATACTGCGAACCAAACGCACCCTAAAATCTATAAATTAATACTCGGTATATTAATAAACTCGATCAAATTAATAATATCTCCGGTCTCAACTCGGACCAATATAAATTTGGATCCCCAATCGATAAAATATTAAGATAATAATTTTTTTGAAACCTTATTGTATAAATACTAGTTTTAGATCCCCATGGCTTTGGGTTTACTTTTTGTTAGATTAGCTTTAGGTTTAAAAATATGTCATGAGGCTTTGCTTCTGCTTTTTGTTATATTAGTTATGGATTAAAAAAAATGTTACTTTTATGTAACATTGGGCCTAGACCCATCATATATGATAAAAAAAATTCATGTGATTAGGATATTAAAGTAGATGCAACATTAAAAAGTAGTGTTTCTTCTATTATTGCATTTCAATTATCACAAAAGATTTAGATTAACAAACTCATTTAACTATCTTGATCTTCTTAATGAGCTTTGACTTTTCAGTAGCACGAAGAGCAGCGACATGACTCATCTGAATCAGCCTTCCTATTTCACCCAAATCATCTTGCTCTGCCACCTTCAAAACAGCCAAAGGCTCATCCACAATAGGATCAAACCCATAGTTCTCCAGCTCACTAATAATCCCACGTCTGTAATCAACTCTAGCTTCCAGCTCTTCGATCCTTTGACTATACTCCTTTTCGTCACATTGATAAGCTTTCTTCTCTTTAAAAAAAATTTTCGTGAAGAATCTTATCGATACGCCTATTTCCAATCTTTTTCGCTATGTTTTGACACTTTGGAAATCTCGGGGCCATGATAATGAATTTAATGGCGTAAAATTATAATTATAATTTATATAAAATGATAGTTACATTTTAAAGCGCAGCACGCATTAATGAATTAGGGTTGATAACTATTTGTGTTTATATAGACATAATTTAAATTTAAATATAGAGAAGATATCGTTAACATAACTATCGTTTTTTTTAGGCAAAACGGGGCTTTGGGTTTATTTTTTGTTAGATTAGTTTTAGGTTTACAACATAAAACACTATCCAAAACATGGTTACTACCCATTTTCAGACATTTACATAAAACATTAGTATTAAAAAAATAATAAAATAAAAAAAAAATCTTGGATAAAAAAATGTTACACTTATATAACATTGGGGCTCGGCCCATACCTTGCGTGTGAAATCATGTGATATACAATTGGGCCTACACATCAGCCCATGGAAACAACTTTTATATATAAATACTCACACACGCATAATTCTTACAGACATTTTTTTTACAAACACAATACACTATCAAACAGTTTTATTTTTAACCTGCATAAAAATGGCCGAAAACATTGCATTCCAACTCAAGATGCTTCATCAAGTCGACCATGAAACTGACCGAGAATTGGAGATATCAAAATCTGTACACATGATGGTAACGGAAATAATCAAAACAACAAAAGGAAAAGGGAATCTCATCGAAGTTCTCTCGAAGGCAGAAAGTTCACATATGGGTAAAAAAACAGAAGAATTTCATATGGATATTCGTAATGAAGAATTTAAAATTCTTGAAGATCTGGCTGAGATTCAGAAAGACACATCAGAATGTATGAATGTGAAGTTTCAATTCTCCAAAAACATGAAGGATATGTAAAAGATTACTAATGTAATTTTAATTTTATATGTAATAGAAGATGAATGATCTATTAATGAAATTTATGTTTTTATTATTATAAAATGAAATAATGCGTATACCAATAACGTGTTACTGATAGTCAACCACCAAATAGTTCCGTCGGTATCATAGTTACTTCATCAGAATATACGAAGAAATATAAATATGGGCGTCATATAACAACGAGCACGTTAACCCGCGCATTGCGGGGAACCTTTTTATTTGAAAGTCAAACACTAACACGTACTGTTTTGATTAAAAGATCTCATCTTCAATCTAGACACAAACCAGTTTGTCACATGACTTGATTCCATTTGGTTACATTTCAAAAAAAAAAAAAAAAAAAAAAAAAAAGTTCTTGAAGCAAGATAAGTAGAAGTAAAGTTAAAAGCTGTAAAAAAGCTGAGTATTGTAACAACAACCATATATTTGCTTTCCATAAATCCATATTTCTGCACCAATTTATGCTGTAAATACATCATTTAAAAGTTGCAAAAAACGGCATACAAAAGGTCCATATTTCCGCTGTCCAAACAGGCAAGTTTCTGGCATATTCCTGGTGTTCAAAGGGCCGAATTCTACTGTAAAAACAGCAGTTAAAAACTGTGAAAAGAACGTTTAGAAGATGTATAAAACTAAATATAAATGCTGTAAAAGAGTAAATATACGACCCATAAATATCAGATCCTCATATTCCTAATCAATTTGATGATATAGAAATACAAAAATATAGTAATGTACCAATTTACACTCCTTTATTGCTGCTGTCTTCCAGCAGGGCAAAATATCACCTGAAATCCTACTAAAAGGTATCAAAGCGAGTGTTAAAAATGACCCAGTTCACCTCTTTACTATTGTTGTTTTACAGCAATCCCGAATACATATTAAAAATAGTTTTGGGTTTGAGTTGCCAAGTATAATTAAAAGTAATTATCATTTAAAGTTAGAAACATGCTGTCAACATCTTTTCTGTTTCGCATTCCTGTTGAAAATAACATAAGTCAGACCTTGGTATTCATGGCAAAGTTGCTCATCGCTACTCCCTAAGTTGCTGCATCTGGAAGGGTGTGTATGTTATTGGATGCCATCAGAATGCACCTTCATTGCATAATCAACTACTCCAATGAAGTACCCCATTCAATTTATATATCAAATACAGTGGAATTTTAATCAAGGTACAATTAAGTCAGCTTGAGTTGGCATATTATTCTCTAACAGGTGTGTCAACTCATCACAGGTTTAAGCTTTTTCTGGAATTGTAGCCAACTGATCAGGGTTTAAGTGTTGTATAAATTTGATAAATTTATAAATTCAATAGATAAAATGACTTTCAATTTTTGGATAACAACCACAGCCCCTAAACTACACCTTTTGTTTAGCATGATACTGATATGTTTACGCAGCTATTTCAGATGGCAACAATCAAATAGTAGGGCCAAAAACAGAAAACCAATCATTCGGTTAGGAAAAAGTATTTTACCTGCTTAAAAGTTCCCTGAGTTCCATGGTGTACACATTGTCATCCTTGGGTGGGTGAAACCTATTGAATGCTCTTAACACGAACAGAATGCAGCATCCTCAGTGGATCAGTAGGTCCTTCAAACCAAGTTTAAACGACTTCCCATGAGCCGTCTCCAGCTGTGCCAAACCTGGCAAGTTCCATGCGCACCGTCTCCAGCTGTAACGCAAGTTTTATGGGGCGAATCGTTACCTGAGTTTTCCTGCCAATTCCTTTAACATCCTGTACAGTCCCATCTCACCAATCATAAAATTTGTTATAGCTTTAGTGTAGCTGGTCTTCGCTCTCGCCTTCAACAACCTGGTCTCGCCACTCTAGTTCATCAATAATTGCTTCCTGGTTTGTGCTTTGAACAATCGCGATAATTTTCCCAATTACTTCAACATCCTATGCAGTCCCATCTCACTAATCATTAAATTTGTTATAGCTTTCTTGTTGCCGCTCTTTTTTCTCATCTTGAAAGTTAACACTTAAAACTGCTATTCTATTGTACAAAATATAAAGATTACACTTTCTTTTCAGAACCTGTAGGAGCCCTGCAAAATAAGCAAATGAAAGCCGTCTTAGAATTAATTTCATTGTAAATTCTAAACTTCTTTTGTTTGCTAAACCTTTTTTTTTCCATAGTAATTGGTGCAATCTTTTCAGTGAGCATGTGTAAACATCAGATGTACATAAATCATCATTTAGCTCTTGTTTATTAATAGTTAGAGCTGTAACTTTTGACCCATTAACTTAAAAGTTAAAAATGGGACCATTTGGGATGTTTTTTTTTATCTCAAAAGCGGGTTAAATACCAACGGATCATTGTCAAGTACATCATGTCTTGAGTTATCCCATATTTCTTAACCACCATTTTACGAAACCCCCTTACAATAAGGAAAATAAACAGTGAGCATAGATTCTCTTGGCATGCTTCTTGAGACGTGAGAGCAAGAAAATGTTAACTGAATGGTACCTTTAAAAGTTTAAGTTCAAGGTAGTGTCAAAAAAAGTAACGTGTTTGAATAATACAATTTTCATACATAGTGTTAACTCAACGATAGCAAACTAACTAATACATGTACTAACATTATCTGACATAAAAATAAACAATTAATTAAGTGCATCTCCAAAAAATTTAAAAAAGTTACCTTTCTGCATATTTTATCAGTAGTCCTATTTTGACCTAATTACGTATGCAACTCCACAGCTTGTAAACCATCCTCTTTATTAACAAACCTAATTGCCGTCTTCCTGAACATGAAAATGATTACGTCACTACCATATAATCAGCCTCTAAGATCAAAGGTATTACCGTATACTTACCCGTCGAGGTTTTTGGTGTCAAGAACTTTCTATAGGTCAGTAGCATCGCGATGGCCAAGATCAGTGAAAGTAGCTTGAATACGCCAATTCACCTATCCATTCAAGACAAAAAGTTTGGATCTTCAAAGTAAAGAATCCGAATTTTGATTCACATAATTACAACGGTTTTATATATGTGAAAAAAACACACAACGTTATTAAAAAGTTACCTTGAATACTTAAAATGAGAAAATCAGCAAGAGAGGATTCCTTTCAGTGTATTTTCAATGTACCTTTCGAAGCACCATAATTCAACTTGACTTATTTGACAACAGTTTGACTGTCACTATAAGTTTATACAGAATGTATATCATGTACATTACCTTGCAATTTGACCATGAAGCTTCAATTATCGCCATTGCTCGTCATTTACCCATGCTTGAGCTGACTGGTGGGGAATGATCATAGAATGGTCGCCACTGTATTAATATATAAAAATTGAGTCGTAACATTTGTATGACATAAAAAAAGTTTGTATAATCAAACTTGGGATGACAACACGTGTAAAAAAATTGTATAATCAAACTTAGGGTGACAACACAACTGTACCGAAACACGACCCAAGCCTGATATAAAAATCGTAACATCACTACACATAACCTGAATACTATCTTTATTTGCATACTATCTTTATCTAAATAGATTGGCAGAACGGGTTACTTCTTCAAACATTTTTTTTTAGAATAATGAACTCTTCGGTCTAAAAATAAGTAGATAAGCAATCTTATCCAAGCAGTTATAGAGTTGCTTAATTGCTTATGAATTAAGTCAATCATGACTTAAATACGCAATCAAAAATACCCTATAATGTATCAAAACAAAATAAGCAGTAATAAGCAAACATAAACACCCCATTAGACTATGATCAACCAAAGTAAAAAAGTGATTTCAACACCCAAAAAATATAAACAAAATTCATACTTGAATGAGCACATCCAAATGGTTACTTGAATGAGCACATCAGACAAACCAACAACATTCTTGCAACACCGCACCAACTGATTATCATTCACAAAAAAATTCATTAAAATTAAAAACCCACATAAACACCTACTACTGGAAGAATGTTGTTGTCACCCCAAGGTTGTTGTCACCTACTAATGAGCAGCTATTTTTTTTTGTGCATAATCATTACACACATATGTTGTGTAGCAATCATAAAAGATACAATTAGAAAAGGTAAACTAATATGCAAATAAAATTAGAAGACACAATAATTGGACAAAACATGTAAGCAATATCATTTGCTAATCTTACCTTTTGTCTTATATGCAGGAAACTAAAATGGCTGGAATTCGTTGAACAATAGTTGTATTTTTTTTCCTTTGGTTTTGCTTAATCTGGTGGCTTATTTTGTGTGTTGATATGTTTTTAAAGAATGAAGTTCCTGAAACTTCTTCTTATCAATCCATGAGATGGTCAAAAGGTTGAAGACACTTGTATGGTAATTGTAACATCGTACAAAGTTTAGGTATACAGATGGTGTGTTTTGCTATAATCGTACAGAGATTAGAGCGTATTTAGCATTCCAATACACTCGTACAATGTTTAATCTGAAATTACACCAAAACGGGGGTAGAATAGTCGACCCACTATGGCATATGACCCAATCAAATTGTGACAACACTCTGGGTTTCTAATTAATGGGCCTCGAACTGCTAAACACAAAATCAGGCAGCCAATCACAATCCATATTAAGTTGTAACGGAGTCCGTAAAATTTCATTAATGACCCCGTTAAATTTTGGGTTTTAGTATAACTTATAATAACTCTTTCTGATAGAGATTAAACAACCATAAACAACCACAAAGACTTTATTTCATTTTTTATAATAGCTAAAGTCGCACACCATACACTTGATGAGAAACTAATTACGTGCATCAGAATTGAGACGACACACATCACATAAGAACAATTAATTAATTATAACATTTGGGAATATAAATAAACTCAGCATGCCTAGCCAAACCTTAAATTTTATAAATTCAATCCCAAATCTTGTTACATTTAAGTCATTTAATTAATGAATGAATGTATTTATAACAATCACTCTTTCTAATAGAGAATGTTGTTGATATAAATAATGCCTAAAAACGTTATTAACATATATCGATATCTTTATGTTTTGATAATCACAAAACGTAAACTCATTGAACTAGAGATTATGACGTAAACAAGTATTTAGTTGTAAATATTCATTTCAACAACTTCATCACTTAAGGTATGAATAAACAAAGTGTTTAATCCACTATTTGATCAAAGGAACATTTTCTTAATCACTAGATTTTTATAAAATGTCACAAAACATTTTATATTTTTTATAAAACATTTTTGGAATTAAAAGAATATGTTTAAATCATTATAAATATTTGAATTCAAATTTTTAACAAAAAATGGCAAAAATGGTCCAGAAAAACCTTCCCCACAAAAGGACAAATCTGTCCAACGTTCTGGAGGGGGCGGCCCCCTTAATTCACTAGGCGGCCACCTTAATTTTAAGGGGACCGGCCCCTCAATTAATGGGACCGCCCACGCTTCCGAACAGTATTTTTTTTCCTATAAATACTGGTTCAAATATGGCATTTTTCCTTACCTTTTGCACTATAAACTCTCTGATCTAGATATTCTGTACCATTCTCTCAAACCCTTTGATCATATAATCATAAGCTTTTGTTTCCAAGTGATCCAAGCTTCAACCTTTCAAGTGCAAGAGAAGAATACTTCAATCCTTCAAGACAAGAAGTATTACAACTTGTTGTGACCTCCACATCCAAGTTGTTTGTGCATCATCACTTGTATAATATTCATCCATTTGTGTATTAGTTGTGAATATTGGTTAGATAGAAATAAGCATAAGGAGTTAGGCTACTAAGGTGTGTAGGTAGAGAAGTTGTGAATTGATTGTGGTGTGCATGTAGTATAGGTGTGAAAAAGAAGTAGTGTGATTAGGTAGTTCTTATGTGTGAAGAAGTTGTGAAGTAGTTGTGAAGAAGTTGTGAAGAAGTTATGTAGAAGTTGTGAAAAAGGTGTGACGAAGTTGTGGTGTGATAATTGGTGTGTAAGGTTTTCTCCGCCATAAGGGAGCTTGTTGACATAGTGAAGAAAACTCTCGAGTTAGGTGCTCGGGGAGTGGAGTAGGGCAAGGAAGGTGTCCTTGTGGCCGAACTACTATAAATCTCTTGTCTCGCGGTTCGATCTTTCCATCTCTTACTTATTTACTTATCTTATTATTGCTCTAGTACTTAGTTATAATTTTTTATATTTTGCAAGACTTGAATTCACATAATATCGAATCTAAACTTTTTAAAGTAAACAAAGTTTTCAAAAACAAGTTTTTATAACAAACCTAAAAGGACACATATAATAGATCATATAGTTGTTTTCATACTAAACTCTAATCAAAGGTTTTTCAAACAAACAATTGTATAAACTCAAATTAATATTTTGAAACCAAGTTTTTATAAATTTAAAAAGACATAAAACTATGCAACCCCCTCCTTCTAGTTTTCCACAATTGGTATCAGAAGCCACGTCAAAAAAGATTTTTAAAATATATTGTATTTTAAAACTTGTAACGATCTATAGAATTTGAAAAAATATTTAGAAGGGCAATCTATGCAAAGACCACCATTATTTGAAAGTGATGGTTTTATTTATTGGAAAAATAGATTCGAAACTTATGTGAAATCAAAAGATCTTGATCTTTGGCATGTTATTACCTTTTGTGATTTTCCCCCTATTCAATATAATTTTGAAACTAAAAAGGATGAAATTGTATCTTTTGAAAAACAAAATGATGATTTTAAAAAGAAACTAGCAAAAAATAATGAGGCTAAAATGGTTATTTATAATGTGTTACCACGTAAAGAATATGAAAGAATTTTTATATGTAAAACCGCAAAAGAAATTTGGGTTTCTTTACTAATCACTCACCAAGGTAATAGTCAAGTTAAAGATAACAAAATAGATCTTCTTGTTCAACAATATGAACAATTTACGATTCCGGAGGAGGAATCAATAGATAATGCTTTTGCTAGGTTTAACACTATCATCACAAGTTTAAAAGCACTTGATGAGAATTTTTTTAGTAAGAATTTTGTTAGGAAATTTCTTAGGGCTCTTCATCCAAAATGGCGAGCTAAAGTTACGGCGATTGAAGAATCGAAGAACTTGTCGACTCTTCAACTTGACGAGTTGATCGGCAACTTGAAAGTCTACGAAGCAATAATAAAGAAAGACTCCGAGATGGTCAAAGGAAAGAGAGAGCAAAGCAAGTCAATTGCGTTGAAAGCTAGGAAGGAATCTAGCAACGAGGATAGCTCAACCTCCGAAAGTGATGACGAATAATATGTCATGGCCGTAAGAAACTTCAAGAAATTCTTCAAAAGGCGAGGAAGATTCGTTAGACAACCGCATGATGAAAGGAAAGCATACCAAAGAAATAAAGATGACAAAAACGGCAAGAGTGAAAGGAAGTGCTTCAAATGTGGTAATCCAAATCATCTCATCGAAAAATGTCCAGTGATGTCAAGAGATCAAAATCAAAAGGCGTTCGTTGGAGGAGCTTGGAGTGATAGCGATGAAGATGAGAAAGAAACTACAAAGGAGGAGAGATGTCTTATGGCTAGGACATCAAGTGAGGTAGGTTCCGAAACCGAATACTTTAGTGATGAAAATTGTTAGCTTTGTATTTTTATAAATTAAAGTGTCGGTCATTAAAGTCTTAAATCATGTAATAGGTTGCGTTAGAAAGCGTTTCAAAAGTTATATGTTCAAGTTAGCATAAACTAGGAAGTTCAAGGGCTAAACATGTAAAAGCCTAAAACTAATATTCCTAGTGCCTTATATTGTATTGTAAGCCTCATTGTTGAGGTTGAGCTTCATCATTCAATAAACACACATAGTTCTTATCTTTTACATGAAGTCTCCACTCTCTCTCTCTACTCTCTCTCTAGAATAAGCTTGATTAAGTTGTGAAATAAGTTGTATCCAAGGTCCTACAAGTGGTATCAGAGCCAAGGGATAGATTTAGGTTGTGTTAGATTCGTTTGGGTTAGATTTTGATCTTGTTAGTTTGATTTTTGTACTCGTTAGTTTTGTTTTTTGGGTATTTCATTTGTTTTTCAAAGTTTTTACAATCTTCGTATTGATTTTAAGCCATTTGATGCTCGTTCTGAATAAAAAATATCAAACAGTACGTTTAGTAAGGGTTTAGGGTTTAATAGCGAGTTTGAATATTTAGGGTTTAATAGCGAGTTTGGGAAATTCTTGCTAGCGAGTTTGGGAAATTCTTGCTAGCGAGTAAGAAAAAGTTTTTGTGATAGCGAGTTTGGATCCTGTGGCGAGTAAGCCTGAAATCATTAGACGAAAAAGATTTAGATAGTGTGTATAATAGACTATGCAAATTAGGACAAAAAGTAATGATTAAAAATAAATCACTAAAACGCATAAACAACCAATTAGAAAATGAAATACTAGAACTAAAAATTAAAATACACCATTTAGAAAAAGGTAAAGAAATTTTTGAAGAATGTAAATCATGTCAAGAATTTAAAAATGAAAACGAAATACTTAAGGAAAAAATTTGCAAACTTGACAAGTTTGAAAATAGTAGTAATTCACTTAAGAAAATAATAAGCTTTCAAAGAGTATCTTGAGATAAAACCGGTTTAGGATTTAACTCAACCGAAGCTTCAAATAGTGAAACAAAAAATGTTAGTTTTGAAAGCGAACCTAGTAAACTAAAACCTTTAGAATCAAATCTCAAATACATACTCATAAATGATAAGAAAATACCTCTTGCTAGTGATGAAGAAGTAAAAACTTTTTATAAACCATCCTTAAAAACTGAAGTAGGAGCCTCTAAACCTAAAGTAAGATCTAAAACTCCACCACCAAGAAAACCAAATAACTCTCATCCTCAATCTAAAACACCTCAACCTAGAAGAAACCAAAATAGATAAAACTACAATAACACTAGTCGTCAAATGTGGAATTATCAACCGAGTTACAATCCTTGGGGAGTGATGCAGGTTTTACCGACCAGGTTTTAATATTTATAATTACTCGTTTTACCTAAGGTCTACCTATTTGCACTAACGGACAGAGAATCCGGTCATGTATAGAATAGTAATGGTAACTCCGAGGTCGTCCCAAGAGCTATGTGGTGCGGACTAAGTCTAAGTCTAATGTCACTAATTAAAAGAAAGGTTGATTGATTGATTGATTGGTTGAGATAAAAACAAAACAAGAAAACAAATAGCAAATAAATGTAAAGTGGTGAGTAGTGGGAGAAAAGTGTACTAGCCTAGTTACTACTCCTATATCATTTTATGTCATGTTCCCTATTAAACTAATCTTATGCTTTAGGTGGGGCGGACATATATCACTAGGTGCATATGGTCAAGTTCCCTAGCCTATCTCCCCCGAATCCTGTCAGGAACCATGGCGCTTCCCATGTAGTAAGCCGACGTATGGTATACGGGTTTGAGTCATTAAGTGCCACTACATGCTAGACTTATCTCTAATGGCCCGTTGTCACGATCATAGACCATTTCTCTAACTTCTTAAGTTTATCAAGTACGGAAGGTGATCCTATGGTCAATTCGCACACGAGGCAATATGGTCAGTTGTCATCCCTCCCATTTCCTCGCAATCCATCAGGCTAGTGTCCTATGGTCAATTCTTCTAGCCTACTAACTCAATTGGGGTCTTAATTCAATTAAAGCTAGCGTAATGGATACAACCGCATATCAAAACTACCGAAACAAAAGGTTCTCAAGATAAACTATGCATGCACACACGTAAAAGCATATAAGAAAAGTACGGAAACATGATTAAAACAATATAGGCATCATAACTAGGCTAGCACCAGAGGTGCTTAGCCAATCATATTAGAATTAACACTCGAAATAATGTTTACAAGATCCATATATTCGAAATGTAATTGAAATAATGAAATGCTAAAACTTATGGTGATTGAAGTGTGATTTCTCCCTTGGAAAGCCTTCGTATGCTGCTGTAGAAGGGCCTCCTAACTGCTCCTAACGATCTCTGACTTTGTGTGTGAGAAAGTTGATGTTGAAATGCAGAAATTAGGGCTGTATTTATAGGCCCGTCGGGAGTTACGGCGTAACTATGAAATGTGTTACGCCGTAACTGCTGAAATCTTATCCAGATCCATAGTTTACGGCGTAATTGATGAATTGTTACGCCGTAATAGTGATTTAGGGTTTCTTCTCCGTAGTAATCTCCAAATGGTTACGCCGTAGAGTATTTATCGGATCTGAGATAACTCTTGTAGTCTTCATTACGCCGTATTCCAAAAGGAGTGTTATGTCGTATGTTAATTCTTGATCTTGGACTACTCTCGTACTCGTTGCTACGCCGTATTCCATAGTTGTTGTTATGGCGTAGTCTTCAGATCTGAGGATTCTTCAAGCCATGTGGTTGTTACGGCGTAAACTATGAAATGTGTTACGCCGTAACTCTTGATTCGTCTTGACTTTGGTCTTCTTAGTAGAAATCCTCGCTACGGCGTAATTGAGAGATTGAGTTACGCCTTAGCTTCTTCCAGCATACTTGGATTTGTCTATCTTTTGCACGTACTTTCCAATTTCCTCGTCTCTTTAGCTCCTATGCCACTTATGACCTGGATACAAAATATGAAGAGATAATAGCATATATCCACATAATTATTAATATAAATGAGCATAATAGGGGGAAATTGATACTTAAATATCAGGGTTATTTGATGTTATCAAATATCCCCCACTTGAACTCTACTTGCCCTCAAGTAGACCTTATTAGAAGTATTCTCAAAAAGATATCCCCCAATATTACTCGGGAAATATGAATTTAAAAATATCCTACGCTAGAATTTCTCAAAGCCGAACACCTCACGAAAAGGGGAACAAACACTCACTCTCTCTATATTCTAAGTGTCAATTTCAGGGTGATCACTCATTGCACAGTCATAGTATGTATTCTATCATAGGCTTGGCAGTTACACAAAACTCCCCCACTAGAGCTAAGGTCGGAACAACCCTCGAAGGCAACATTGGGTGAACACATATAAGGTTAAGGGTGTGGTGTCGTTACTAACATGCTATGGCGAAAGCGACAAAGGAAATGATACATGACCGGAACGCCGGGCAAGACACCAAGACCTGCTCGAATCCTTCACCTAAGCATGATTCACGACTAAAGGTAGGAATAGACATGGGATTTCACATAATTGGTATAAAATGAAAAATAACAAGCAAATAGTCTAAGCCTACGACTAAGTCATCACCATTTACCGTTCGCCCAAGGTCTAAACTTCGAAATGCAGAAATTGGATCACAGCAAGTTAATATGCCATTAGAGGAAGTCATTACGGGCACAAAACTTGGTCTTCATGTTGGTGTAGAATTATTCACCAACTCTTTTCTTTAATTGTGACCGAAGTGGCCTCTTTGATACTATATCTTTGATAAGCTCTTCATCAAGGTGCTATACATTGGTTCACCTGTTTATTTCAAGTATCTACATACGGAATTTCACATTTTTTTTTTATTTTTTTTACTAACAACAATATACATCCCCCCACTTGAGATGAACAATACATGAGAAAATTGGGGGGTCTTCAAATGATCTTCAATGATTTGTCTTTGTAGGTGTGATTCCTGAATTCATCCACTTAGGCCTCGAACTAGGGCAAACAACAACTTTTCAATCATAGACTAGACTACACGGTAGGCTAAGGTGTAATGGTGTATCGAAACAATATATATTTGGGTAAGAAACGAAAGGAATGGCTCAAAAGGGTGTACTAGGGGTATCTTGCACTAAAGATAAGTGCAACAAAAGGGTTTACACGGGGGTCGAGAAGTCGAGGTGACTAATCAATAAACACACACATATAAGGCTATTTGGGTGATAATCCTAAAACATTGCCTTCTAAAATCGTTCCTTCTAAATGCGTCTAGCACATTACTCGTCTATGGGTTTGAAATGATGTAAAAGCCAAGTTCTAAAGTTTACAAAACTACCAGCACACTCAATATTTTGGTGGATTTGGGTAAACAGGGTGAAACTGAATAGGCTAATCCTCACCATATTAATTCAAGGGTTAAATGCGCTCGGCTAAGGTCTATTCTAGTTTGGTTAAGAAAAACATGTCAAAAGTTTTAAAAATGGCAATTTTTTTCAAAATAAACTAGAAAAAATGAGGGCTAATAAAGTTCAAGATAATTCTACTCCCGTCCCCCCACTTGAAATGTACAAAGTCCCTTTTGTACTAAAAATGAAGTAAATGTGAAGAGAAGGTAGAATTAGAGCGAGAACTTCCCTGAAATTTGCTCCAAAAATGAAAGAAGGATCACAAGAAATCTTCGTGCCTTCAACTGGCCTTCATGAGCAAACTCCATTTCCCTGAAATCACAACACTACCACAAGCATAAATCTAAAAATAAAAACAAGAAAAATCCTAACTCACTTTCGTAGGAATCACGGTTGCATTTAGCGTATGCAACAAGCCTTTTAAACCACTTGGTGTCCCAAGTGGACGAGTTAAGTCTCGTGAGGGCTTACAGGGAACATACCCACAAAGTTCATTTAATTACTAATACAAGTTTAGTATATTTGAAAATATTTTAAAGGATACACCTCAGAGAAGTGTTACAACGTAGTCATAAGACCTTGTTACGCCGTAATTTCTGATCCGAGCGCATCAGTTTCTGCAGTAAACAGATTCTCTCGCTCCTCCATGCTCCAATTTCTGCAAAAATATAAGACAAACATACAAACCAACAAAAACAAAGAAAAGGATAATACGGGTTGTCTCCCGCAAGAGCACTTTTGTTTATTAATGAGTCTTTAAGTTAGAATCATTCCCATGAGTTTTCATGTGGGTTCGACACCAAATTTGGTGTTCATCTCGTCTCTGATCAAAACCTTAAACTTTTCGCCATTCATCCTTCCAACCGTTAATTGCCTATCAAGAGACTTCTCTGTGCAAATAAATCTTCCAATACCGCCTACAGTATATCTCCGGACTTTAAATGTCTCCATTTGTATTTCGGGCGGATCATACCTAACCCTTTCAATTTGGCAGCCTTGTACCTCCATGGCCTCAAGTTCATTTTCGTGCCAAAAAGATCTCCTTCCATTGTAGGTCCTTTCACATATCTCCAAAATATCAGCCAACATGCTTCCCTTTCTGCAAATCTTGAGCTCATATTTATCTAGGAGTTGCAATACTTCCGTTTCAAATTCATATTTAAATCTTTCAAAACTTCTTTCGTATGGGTCACTGTCTTGATCAGAAGGTCTTGCATCATCCGGATCACTATCTACCATCCATTCTACAAACGCCTTAATTTTGGCGTGCTTATCGACTTTAGTTGTCCCCTAATTTTTTTTATCCATTCATCGAAGGACAGATTAAGTTCTTCTGGCGTTTTGTCTTGAATCAAGCTCTTCTCCCTTGAGTAATCATTAATTGTGCTTGGGTTTCCAAAAGATGAATTCTTCGAAGATTGCCCAGTTTTGGCTTTAATCGTGTTGTCAGTAATAGCTTCTGTTTCCTCGACATTCGTAATGGATCGGTTATCTTAATCTCTTTGTAATCTTGCTATTACTTCTTCATTTAGAAGGGTGTTTCCATACCGAATCTTTTACCATTCTTGAAAAGAAAGATCCCCGAACTCAATGTCTTGTCGCTCGATCCCATGGGCACAAGTCCATTCTAAATGTGTTCGATGTTCATTGTCCAGTTTTCCATGGTCCCCTCCATTGCATTCGTCATGAAAAGAATTGCATGATGGCCAAGTTTGTATGATCCCATTATGGATAGCGATTATGGGATTGCAATAGTGATTGTTTACCCCTTCTTCTTCTCCTTCGGTATTTTGGTTTATCTCCAGGTTCACCTGTTCCTGCTTAGAATCAACATTCTCACTTCCAATTTCGTTAGAGTCATTTTTTCCACAAAATTGTAATTTAGGGGAGACATCCATACTAGATTCTTTGGAAGATCCAGGGCATAGTTTGAAGGGATCTTTTAGGTTAAAATTAATTCTATGACCCCCTGCTTCCAAAGAAATATGTTTTTCGAAAACTTTAATGTGAGCATGAGAGGTTGCTAGAAATGGTCTCCCTAAAATTAAGTTATTATGCTGACGTTGATCCATATCAATGATGACAAAATCAGCGGGAAAAAGGAGTTGGCCTGTTCTAATTAGCACGTTATCTATAGTTCCCCTAGGCCTAGATCTAGATGTATCAGCCATTTCAAGGATCATAGTTGTTTTTTTCATGTTCGTAAGATTTAATTCTTTAAATAATGAAAAAGACATTAGATTAACGCTAGCTCCTAAATCCGCAACAGCAAGAATTTTAAGGTTACCGATAGTGCAGGGTAAAAGAAAGTCTCCTTGATTGGATTCCTTAACTGGGAGTTGGCAAGGGAGGACTTCTTCTTGTATCTCGCCTCCATCTTTTTGCAAATAATTTATGCCGCAGAACTCGTCAGTCAGGTTGGTGCTTTGTTGCTCTTCCTCTTGCTCCTCTTTTGTGAATACTGCCTTGCAGATCTCAGCATCTACTCCTTTAGCTTCGAAATTTTTAACAAGTTGCCCTACTTGAATATTCAAATTCTTGATTGCGGCTTCTTGGTTTCACATATTTCTATCAGTATATTCCTTAATTTTAATCATCCATTCTTTAAATAGGTTACTCTTTCTTGTTGACTCTTCGATATGCTTATTGACCAAATCTTCAAGGTTGTTCTTTATTGGAGTCTTGTCCTCAATTTTGGTATAATACCCTTGAGGTCCAACGCGAAATTTTGCCCTATCTCCTCCAAATCCTTGGAATGGTTTGTTGAAATCACCATACTTCACTCCCTCTACTCTCTTAACCTCTTCCTTGAGCGGGCAATTTTTTGTGAGGTGGGTTCCCTTGCAAACTTCACATCCAACTTGTATGGCATGAATGTTCTCCTTGATTTTCTTAACTTCTCTGCCGAGATTTTCAAATTTATTGGTCAAGGCGTTCATACCTTCGAGATTTCCCCCCGTGTATCTACTGTTCCCACCCTCATGCCATTTTTGACATGACTTGTGTAGATATGGGATTATTCTTGATATTATCATCACAACCAAGAAAGATTTTTCTAGATTTATCGTCATTAATAATGTAAACATATAACACAAAAACCGAAGACAAACATAAAACCAATAATCTACGCGATCATTCATAATATTTTTTTTTTTATTTTTTCAATCAATGCTTCTTTTCTATTAACAGACTTATCAGTTCTTTCATTTGCTTTTGAAGTTCTGTAGCCATGTTGCAGTCTTTAACAATTTCATCCATTAATGAATTTATGAACTCATATGCTTCACGTTTTTCTGCATAATAATAACAAAACATACAAAAACATCACAACCATAAACCAATATATATAACACCTTTCATTACAAAAATAGAAAATATAAAGTACATCGGTATCAGTTACCTATTTAATTTAATAAGTTTTTCAAGAGATTTATTTTTCATATCAATTGACTTGATCAATTCAGGAACTTGAAACTGAAGAGCCGTTGCGATATCACAATCATGTTGAATATCTTATAGGATGCACTTTAATGTCTCACCTTGAAGATCAGCATGCTTTTTGGATGAATCTTGATTCTCAAATGGTGGTTGCTCTTTCTCCTTTCCTTTAGGTGATAAGAGACCCCTCGGACTTTTTCCTGCAAATTTTTTTTTTCTATAAATCTTAAAATGCTTAGCAATTTTTAAATAAATCTTTAGATGCATACCTGATGAGGACATATTGTTATCAAAGTTTTAAAGATGAGGATGAAATAAGTTTAGATATAGTTAAAATTACGTTTGACTAACTATATTTATAGCCTTAAATTCTCTCAAGTTCCGATGTGAACTTTTAAAAATTTTAAATAGAGTGATAAATTATACATTTTATATTTGAGAACATAACATTATCTTTATCTTCGAAATCATATACATTTAGTCATCCAGAGTGCAACGGTTTTTATTCACATGGAATGTCAAATGTGACTGTTACTATTGGTAAATACGATTCTCATAATATGAGTTGTATTTTCATAGTATTTATATGTTTCTGATACATAAAATATTGATTTTCAATATATGTTTCTGACTAATAAAAAACGTATTTGATATAACATTTACGTGATTACCATTTTTGAATTGTATCGTTTACAAACATAGGATGCATGTTATAGAATGTGTTAAAAATCGTAATAATCCTCATCGATATCTTATATATATTTAAATTGTGTTAAATGATAAATTCTAAAATTGCATGGTCACATTAGTTAGACATATCCACACCAAATATAAACACAAAGTTTATAACCCTCATATTCTTGTTGAAAAGAATATGACAAAGGCAAGAAGGCAATAAAAGTAACTTTCGCGAAAATGGATTTATTTTATTTACTATCTTACAATGTATTTTTATGTATTTTTTTAATTTTGCATTATTACTTAATTCTATAGTCAAAGAACATAGAGAGCATTTTTTTTGAGATTCTTCTTTGTTCATATTACTCCATGGGAAATGTAACCCAAAACTTTTACTGTTCCAGTTTAGTTCTATTTAATTTGCATTTTAAATCAAAAACCATTATTAATTCACTAAAGTCAATAATGCCATTTACTTTACACCAACCCATCTGTTCATCTACTAATTTAAATACCATGATTGTTTCATATTACAATGCATCCAAAAAAAAAAAAAAAAGGACCACACACACACACAATTATAAACTCTCAAAATTATCGTTGCAAACAATGACCACTTGCAAAAAAGTAGCAACACCACACAAAGAAGGTCCTTTAAAAAATAAGAAATCTAGTGATCAATGGATTGTCAGATACTTGAAGATTCGTTTTGCATATTATTTCGGGAACGGTCCGTTTAAGTTTATGAAAGGGTCTGGAGTTTTTGAAAATTTGTTTTCGAATTTCTTCATAACGATTGTGACTTCTTGATGAATTTTTTTATATTTTATTTAGACTTTTTCCACTGAATTTTTTAAACATTCAGCAAAAAGTATTTTTAAAATATGTTCAAAAACGGTTCAAACATTGTAGGAGTGAAAATGATGATAGGCAAAAAATGGTGTTAAAACTCCTTTTGATTTTGTTTATCCGCCTATTGATTTCAAATAGATGTTTTGAATTGGTGGTTAAATAAAATCAAAAGCATATTTAACACCATTTTTTTCTATCATCATTTTCATTCCTCCAATGTTTGTTCAGCTTTTGGACTTATTTTAAAACAATTGCTGTTAGTTTTTCATTGTGTCAATCTAAATAAAAAATAAAAAAAAATTGATTTGAAGTACATATTCATATCAAGGAGCTTGTAAAAGCCATTTTCAAAACTCCGGTCCTTTTCATGAACTTGAACCAACCGTTCATGAAATAATATGCAATCCTTATCTTTTGTAACTTGACTACCCATTTATCACCAGTTTTCAATTTTTAAATTGGCTTTTGTGTCGTGTTTCTACCTTTTCGAAAGTAGTTATTTGGAAAATTACATCGAAAAACATTTTTTTTAATTCACATGTACAACTTGTAGTATTAACATTTATTTATGTTGTGCAGCATATTTATGAGCATGAGTTGTAATACTCAAAAATGTTGATTTGATAGTCTATAGTACATTTCTAATCTACAGTGACGGCTTTTCACTGCCCAAGGCATTTATTAATTATTTAATGGCATATTATTAATCATTCCTATATAAGAAATTTACTTTTCTCGATTCATTGTTTGTGTTTATTTACCAATAAACTAAGTTTAAAAAAATGGCTGGGCATTCAGTTTTACTTGAAGAACTTGCTTTCGCTGCAAATCTCATTTTATAAATGATCAGTTGTATGTTTTATTTAACAGAGAGGTGTTGGAGGCTGAGCATGGGGTGACTGAACTGGAAAGATGTTGTGCTCAACAGGTAGAACGCATCTGTCAGAGAGAAGACTATATCCAAGACCTGAGGAAAGTAAGGGGCTTTCGAGCAGCAAACGGTGTTTTGTTTATGAGACAGATAGTTGATGAGGAATAGGATAAATTAGACCGCTTGAATATGATGTTGGTTGATGCTCGTCGTGCTCTTCAACGAAGGCGTCATTATGTGACAATGGTTTATCTACAGTGAATGATGTAGCGTTGGGAAGTTTGTGTTGCTTACTAATTTGTAATTTCAGTCTAGCATGGTCAAAGTGTATGTACAGTTTTTAAATTTAATCAATGGATACAACCACATATTATGTGATAAACATAAACAAACGCATAAATATATCTAAAACTATGAGGTTGAATATAAGAAATTTAAAAAAGGACAAACAAAATCTTGGGAAAAAATTATTAACATTTGTATTTTATCAACACTTTTTAAAAAATAGTAAATTATTAACCAACCACGTATGTGTAAATAATCCATAATAAATTATTATTCAACTACATATCGGATAAGTATAAACTAAACACCAACTAAATAGCCACCCTCCTTCCCTTTTCCGGCCAATATTACTACCAATCTCGTCCTCTCTATCCTTCTTTGAAGGGTATGCAATACGATTTGGTTACTAATATTCTTTTGAGGGTGGTTGGTAACGTTTTTAACATTCTATCTGATCGGATTTCTCCATACTTTGGCGTGTTTAATCCTAATCCAATCGGTTTTATCAGTTTACTTGGTGAAATCGTTTTTTATGGTTTTCTTAACCGCCTATTGATAGTAACGATTCCTTTAAATCCTTGATTCATATGTCGGTTTTCTTTAATCGACTATATATTTAATGGGGTCGATTCCCTTCTTGTTTAATCGTTCCTATTTTTTCTTCTTCATTAAGTCGGTTTTTGGACTGATTACATTATTTAAGGTCGATTATTCAAGGTTATTAACGATTTATAACCCTTTGAATTCCACAAGCCCTTTTAATCGTTTATTCGATTTAGGGTTTATCTATTATCGTTAATTGTTTGCGTGGATCTGGTGTTTAATTCAACGAAACCCTTTCTTGGGGTTTTGTTTTTATCGTTTGAAGGTACCCTCGCTAGGGTTTTGGTATTGTGTGTTCAGATTCTGATTGAAGATTATGGTTTGTGGGTGATGAGAGATGTAAGTGCTGCTGCTTATTCGTTTATGGAAGTTAAGTTTTACTGGTTCCTTATTCAAAAAACCTTTGCTATCATTGTTTGGAGGTGATCGTTGGGTTGTGATTTGATTCAGCGCGTGTACATGTATATCATGTTTAAGGATCTGGTCATTGTTCTTCTCCTTCGATCTGCTTGTTAGGGTTTTATCACCCTTGGTTCGTTGCATAGTAGCTTTGATCACTTTGAAATTGGTTCCTAATTGGCTGTTTGAATGGGGTGATCTTGGCATATACTTTGCATATTAGTTGGGTTCATGCTGGTGGTTTGTGTTCATTACAACACATTATTGGTTGCAGATCGCATGGATGTTATACCTTATTATCGTCCTAAAACTAGTTCGTAAGCACGTTGTTGCGTTTGGATTGTGAGTTTTGGATGTGGAGCTGCTATTGTGGATTTGTGTTGATTTATATGTGCTTGTTGTTTATTCTTATTGGAGTTCAGTTGAGCATCTCAACGTACGCTGTTGGAGCGAGTTTACTTGCTGCTCTATCCGTGGTTTTAGAGTCCCTCACCAACCGATGTATGAAACTTGTGAACCGTGCTTCCATTCGAGGATGATTTTAAGATTCAAGTCTACTATGGTGGTTTCTGATTGGTATATGTAAGTTAAGTTTCTCGGGTATCTTATTCAAAAATCCTTGACTCGATTAATAGTAATTCTTTTTGCTATGGATCGTTTATGGGTGGTTCGATCTTCATTTTATGGCTCTATTTTATACTTGGGATTGAAGCTGCTCTCTATTGATGGATGTTAGGGTTTGGACCCTATGGAATGTCTTTGAGGTGTTGTAGGGTGGTGTTCCCTCTCGGCCTCTTTGTGTATGTTCATCTCTTGGTTGTCACATAGGTGCTCTAATTCTGATTCTTTTGAAGCATGGCTTGTGGGACTATGAAGATGATTATGGGAGTTTGGACTACTATGACGATTTGAAGATTCATGGAATTATGCATTTAATTTGTGTTTTTTATAGTCGTTGTAGTTTATGTTCAATGTATGTTTATGTTCATGTATGTTATAAGAATGGCGTGTCATTCTTATATGAGAGTCTGTAAGTGTCCTTAGGGACTGAGATGAGGGAAGTCACCCTCATCCTATGTACTTCAACGCTTTTTGGTGTAATGAATTTTGCCGGGGTGAATTAACCCTTTTACCCAAAAAAAAAACACCAAGTAATGATGGCTATGAGACCATCATCACTGACAAACATCAATCAAATAGTACCCGCCTGGAAAAAGTATAGACTGAAAGATACAGTGCCGAGTGTCATTATTAGATTCTTGCAGGATTTGTGATAAATATAAATAATACGTAAAAAAAGCATTAATAAATAACACACGTCGTATGTATAATATACGTAACTAAACTTTATTACTCCGTAAAACAAACATAACAATGTCATAAGTTGATTGTTTGTGCTTTAATTTATGAGTTCTGAAATTTCCAAATTGACCATATAATCGTCGTCAATGTCATGACCAGAAGCACACATATGATTAACTAACATTAACACGTGGTCCAATTTAGCCGACAATTTCTTGATATCACGAACACTCAGTACTTTGCATCCATACGTTTTAATTAACCAATCAAACATCGTCTCAAAATCTTCATCGTCTGTAAAAAAACATTGAAATAAAATAAACGGAATTTTTTTTTGTAAATACACTTAATTATAAAAAATAAATGTTACCTGGATGGTTTTTGTTTGTATTAGAATGAATCTCGGTTTGTGGATTTTTGTCACCAAGACTTCGTTTGGTGAAAGTTCATTGGTCTTGGCTTGGTTTTCTGAATTAGGGTTTATGTCAGACATTCTCTCACAAATTTTGAAAATATATCTCTTATTAGGCGAATATTTATAGATTCATATTAGGGTTTCATATTCACATTCCAATGGATAGCATAATCTAGATATATTTTTAAAACTACCGAACAAAATGATCATTTTTAAAAGAATAACAAACTTACCCCTAACTTCACGAGATTTAAATTAATATTTAATAACAAATTAAGAAACTATATCAATCACGACATTAGAATCAAGATATTCTAACTACGTAAAATATATATACAATAAAATATTATTCTCCTTCATTGATATTAGATGGTCAATTTCTTAAAAAATCATCCATTAAACTTTAATAACGAAATTTTTGAAATTTTGCATTATTTTGGTAGCAACTCAAAGTTTTTAAACTAATTTGTGCATGTTTTTCTCCCTTTGGGTTTGTAGAACATCTAAAATATAAACAAATAATATAAAATGACCGTGTTATACATATGTAGCAAATGCATTAAGATTATACAATCTAAATATACAATAACCATAATATGAACATGTTTCTTATATATACGACCCAATAAAGTAGGACCAACAAATGACAAACCAAAAAAAAAAAAAAAAAAAACACACTCTTAAATAATAAATTAATCGTCAAAACATAAACACACGAACAATTTATCATTAAAAAAAACGTTTACATAAGAAACTACTAAACCACATTTAATCTAAATATTTTTCCAATAACATACTTTTGCTATATACCATATCTTTCACGATACCAATTATCATAAGAAAATTTTTGTTCAATGTCATCATTTTCTTCTTCTGATGAGTTGTCTCCAACAGTGTTCCAGTCAAAATCCAACGGTTGTTGATTATTTTCAACATCATGTTCAGAA